>OMOU01045118.1:6831-17017 GCA_900312585.1 Malacocephalus occidentalis
CCCACCCCGTGAGTGACCACACAAGGAAAACCAAGTCCCCCTGGATTGAGGGCTGCTTTTGCAAGTGGTTTATGGTTTATACAGTAAAATGACATGTCCCAGAATAAAGCAAGCACCGCATAATCACATAAGAACCATAAACACTTGTAACATGTAACGTTCTATTGCCACAGATTAGCTTTTGCAGCTGCCAGAGAGAGACTCAAATGGCTCTGCATATCAGGAAACACGAGTTCAGTTTAATCATTAAAATAATGCTTTTGAGTTGAGACTGTATTTCTGTAATGTTTTATCTGTCCAAATGTGTATCAGAACATTCCGATAGTAGCATTTGTATTCTTGTATTCATGGGAAAGGCTGTCGATGGAATTTGTGTATTCACAAAAATATGTCAGACCTTAAAGTTTTACACTGAACTGAAATTCTCATGGCTAATATAATGAAATCTTCAAATTGGTGATGTCAAATTGGCTCATTACCAATTTTGCATGCAAAATTGCAACAACCTTCTGATAGCTTAGCAAACAAATTATCTGGGGATTTACTCTGTGGACAAATTACCATATTACCAAATTACCATATTGATATTAACATCAGGATACATATTTGACTACAAATTATATCTTAGTATAGTACAGAAGTGCAAGAAAGGGATTACAACTTGTTACATGAGTATGGTGCACGTGTGGTAGAGGCACTGGTCGTCATTTGTGTTAATTGAAACAATAGGCCGCACTATACTGCTAAGTTAGACTGCTTCTAAAATAAATATGAAGGAATGCAAGGTGTTAATATGGATTATTGAAGCACTTGTGACTAAGTTAATTCATCCGGCTTTGTCCCACTAGCCACATAACGAAACAGAAACTGGTCAAGTGTTTGGCATAATGTTTTAGTTAGGTTCAGTTATTTTTAACAATGTCAACCGTCACTGAACATTCAGTTTCAGCTTTGCTTCATCTTTCACAGTGAATCTGAGACAGTAAACATGTGTACATTTTCAAATATGGCAATATTCATATATTTAGTCACATGACAATTTTTGAAACGGCTTGTAATGGCTAATCACACTCACACCTGGTGGAAAAATAGGAGCCCTCTAAAGCTGCCGACCGTCTTTGATTGGCCATGAAACAATTGATGGGCAGCTTTTGTTATTCTGATTGGTTGCAGGTAATTATGACTTTTGCAATTATTACGCGTATGCAGTTATTACTATTGACATGGGGGCTTGTCACATATTCAAGTGACATTGACAGACTTGCATTTACCGCATTCGGCAGACGCTTTTATTCAAAGCGACTTACAATAAGTACATTTGTTGAAGGAGACAGCAATATATCGCTGTGGTAAATAAAGATACGAATAGAGCAGGTTTCAAGCGGAACATGGGTGGAATGAAGAACCACGTATTTGCCAAGGATGTCACGAACTGCACTGTGCGTTGAGAACCACTATAGACTCTAGAGCAGGGGCGCCCACACTTTTTCGGCTTGTGATCTACTTTTAAAATGACCAAGTCAAAGTGATCTACCGAGTGAGAATGGATGATAGGCTAACATCTATTTTTTTAATGCCATGCGATCTACCCGCACTACCTTTGCGATCGACCGGTAGATCGCGATCGACGTATTGGGCACCCCTGCTCTAGAGACACGGCCTCGAGATGGCGCTGCAGAAATTCATATGTGGGCGAGATCTGAGAAGTAGACGAGCTCCATTTTGATTGGAAGAAGTGATTCCATCAACAAAGAAAGATGGCCGAAGTAATAGAACTGCAGAAGCTGAAGGTTAGTCATTTAATCTATTTTCTGATTCCAACATATGCACGTATGTCTTGGTATTACTTTTTAGAGTTGGTATGTATCTAGCTACCTCATATTACTATAACTTCTGAAGAAGCCCGTGTAGTAATATACGATGGATGGGATGAATGGCAACTTCGTCAGGCGTGCGTCTTACGTTGCTCCTTCAGCTAACGCGGCTAGCTAAGTGAAACCTGCCTTCACTGAGACATTCTCTTCTAGCCGAGCATTGCATGTAATAAATAAATGTAACCAGGACGAACACAAAACGTTATTTCGTGAGATTGGTCTACTACTACCACCACAACGAGTGTGATTCATCGGGACGTGTGCGCCCAAAAACCACGGCGGGGCTGCATCTGCGCACCAACAACAATGTCGTTTCAATCACAGCTTTTTTATTTACAAGCTGCTGACATTGTATGTGGATTTATAACATCCAATATTATTCAATATTATTATTCTCCCAAGTAAATAGTGCTGATGTACAACGTAGCCTGTGTTATGTAGCCTATGGTCGACCATGCCCTCAAACGACCAGGAACCGGACGTCACGCACGCAATTCCCTCCACTTTATGGTCACTTCAATATGATCAGATAAGGCTCCTATTTCACGAATAAGGCCACCCGATTGAGGGAATTTCGACTAAAATGTGACGTCATCTCGGTCGGCTGTTGACCCCAAAAAAGCATCAACCCAACCCAGTAAACTTAACTATTCATCTGTTCATCTTTCAGCTTGCCGAGCTGAGGCAGGAGTGCGAGGCAAGGGGTCTGGAGACCAAAGGTAACAAAGGGGACCTCATCGCCCGTCTGCAGACGTACCTTGAGGAGCATGGTATGTCAACATTATCGTTGTTTCAAAATCTTTTTCCTTACACCACCGGTATGCCATGGACTCTATTTCTCTCCCTTTATGCAATCAGAGGAAGACTCGGATGTGAATGTTGATGACGTTTTGTCAGAGGATACAGCGGTAAGTAAGGTTTTTTGTTGTTGCACAAACCACCTCACGCGCTGGTTTTAGCATAACCAAATGTGTAGAAGCCACAGTGCAAAGTGTTTGTATGCCGTTTATGGCATTTTGTTTTATTTTACAAATCTCTGGTTCCTGTTGTGTATTCATGTTTACATTCTATTTTAAATTGCCTGTCTTTCACATAGGACTTTGTTAAAGAGGACAATGCCACAAACGGAAATGCCAACAAGGATTCTGAATCTGCTGCAAGCCAGGAGTGAGTGTCTATTACTGTTTTTAAAGTAAACTTCTAATATAGCCATGTTCACTTGTATTGTGATAACTGTTAACATTTTGTTCCTGACTGATTTATTCTAGGCCGGCTGAAGCAAAGGTTGTCAAAATCGCTCCCCCGGCATCCTCCACTGAGGTAAGTGGTGTATGTATGAGGTATGTGTGTGTAGGTATGTAAAATCCCCTCAGCTAATCATGCATTCATTCACTTTCACCCTTGGAAGGTGGGAGGTGTATTTAGGTCTCTCAATGGATCTTTCATGAAATGCATCTTGTGAAGCATTAGTTTTCGTAGTAATAATTGAGTATCTTTCCTAAATATGTCATGAAATGACCGTATCTGAAGCCTCTATTTCCCGTTTCATTTTGTTCATAAAATGCACATTTTTGGACTGAGAGTTTGAGTCGACCTGGGTCTTTCTGAGCGATGAATCGACTTCAATTGGATTCACATTGTGCCACCAAAATATTTGTATATTACTTGAATGCCCTGACATTTAAAATCAGTCCATCAACAATTGTTGACTTATGTCTCATATCATTACATATGATAATGAGACACGCGTGCCATATTGCGCCTTGGGTCTGCACACACATTGATGCAAACCCTTTTGTTTCCTCAGAGACTGCAGAAGCGAGCGGAGCGGTTTAACATTCCTGCCACCGCCGAGAGCAAGAAAGCCGTACGAGCTGCAAGGTGAGCTTCTGCCGCCATTTTGATTCTCCTGGGTAGGATTTGCTCCTCTGAATTGCTTCTTCCCGATCTAAACGATGAATGTTTCTGTCCAGGTTTGGCCTTCCTGCCAACACCACGAGCCCCGCTCCAGGTGTGTAGATCAATGCTTTCTGTTGTGTGTTGTTTGTTTGTTTGTGACAGGGTGCAGTATTCCTTCATGAAAACATACTGGTGCTGTAACCCTTGTTTTTGTCACCAGGGGTTGTTGCCAGTGCTAAAGCTGCTGTGAGTATTTGGCTTTCAAATCTCTCAATACCCACCGGTTCAGAGTTCACCTGGACTCTACATAACCCCCTTCCCTCTCCTAACCCTGGCACCAACTTAAATAATAGTATGCAACATTGTTTAGCATAGTGTATGTTCTGGGATATTGGTACTGCACTTAGAATGGCACTTCTGCTCTTATCCCAGCTATTATGCAGGCAACCTAGCAGTTATGACATTTGTTCTATTAACCTTGCAATTATGAATTCCTGAATCCTGTTCTGTTCCTATCACCACAGCAATATATTGTTCTTTCTACAAATGTACTGTTTGTATGTTGTCATCGCTAGACCATTTATTTAGATGGTAGTGGTGATTCCTTTTAGTTAGGTTTGTGTGAATAATTAACTATGTTTTTCCTTTTTGAAGGTGAGTGTGGATCTGCTTAAAAAGAGAGCAGAGAGGTTTGGCATGAACGTCTCTTCCATTTCTCAAAAGGTAACTATTTACATTTAAGATGAGATGCTTTTGTCCAAAGCCACTTACAATAAGTAGTAAGATCTACTGTCTTGTCATAAGAAATGTCCTCATTTTACCCTTCTTTACTTGTATTACTTCTTGTAATTTGCTTCCAGTGTAGTCCTGCTTTGTTATGAACTTGTTTTATTTTAATTTGCGTTTAGGTGGAAGAAGATGAAAAACTGAAGAAAAGGAAGGAGAGGTTTGGAATTCTTACATCTGCAGCCGTTGCAGGAGATGTAGAGGTAACTATCTATATATTGTGATAACCAAACACTGGACTCTTGTCTCTCACTGATTTGTAACCTTTTGTCTTTCAGGCAAAGAAAATGAAACGTGCCGAAAGATTTGGAAAAGTGTAAATATGTGTTGTAGATCATAATTGTGTTTTGTTAAGCATTTAATGAATGCTCATTGCTTCATATTGTGTCCTTTTTTTGTAACATTTTGTGATCTTAAATAAATTGTTTAAAATTTTTGGATATCGGCCTCTTTGTTGAAATTCACCTTGCAGCGTTTTACTGGAGGCCACTGACGGTGTAGGCTAGTCACTGGGGCATCCAAAAATGAAGCAGTTATATTTGGCAATGGTGATATTTAATCATCATTGCCTTCTTTGTTAATTGTGTTTTGAAGTTGACATCATGGATTTTATTCAACCAAGATTGAAAGGATAGAAAATGTAACGTGTGTGCCGTCTTTATGTTTATTGGGACCTACAGTATATTAAGTCAAAGGATATTTATAATGTAGTTAAAGTCATGGCCTTGCTAAAAATAACAGATAAGTGAATATACTTTAGAATAACTAGTGGTAGTAACGAGAAGGAGCCTATAGATATGTTTGGAGGCTGGCGTGGAGGATTTATAATTAAGAACGAAGGCTGACACCTCGTGGCCAATGAGGGGAACAGCGCGGGACCATCTGGCGACGGCCAGGCACGCGTGACGTAGGTTCCTGTGACGCAGAGTTTTTTTTTAAACATCGTTCTCCTCAGTAATGGCGGCTTCGTTTCCATCTCCCCCCGCAAGCAACAATAACAAATGGTACTTCACCCGGCAGCAGATCGAAAACAGCCCATCCCGGCGTGCAGGACTCGATTGTGACAAGGAGTTGTCCTACCGGCAACAGGCGGCGAACCTACTGCAGGACATGGGACAGCGGCTCAATGTGTATCTTTTGTCGAAGGGAGACTTGCGTCTAAGCTAGCCCACATTAGCCCGAGACCGGTTTTTGGACGAGCGGATTCACCGATTACATCTTATTAAAGTAGTCGGTGGATGCTGTTTAAGTAACGACGAGATTCGACGCGTGGTTTAGCGTGAATGGGTGGCACGGGTTAGCGGGCAAAGCGGCGCGTAGCGTGCGAACGGCCCTCCAGCGAGCTAGCTATAAATGGATACGAGGGCCTTCCCGGTCCACAAGGCGGGTCTTAAAGACCTTAGCGGCAGCCCTGTTTCCTGTCGCTGCACAGCAATGTCAAACTATTGTGCATATGTGCATACGAACAAGAGCACTATTTTTACGTTGAATCCCGATCTCATTTTGTTTTTGGTCAAATTATGCACTATTACATGAATTGCATTACTAGTTGAACTCCACATAAACAACCTTGGGAACGTGCTTGTACAGGCAATACTATGTATGCGTATCTCGTTTTGTTTACAAACGTTGGCCAGGTGTAATTATTTTTCCTGTCATTGCATGCCGGCTAACTAACAAACGATAATCATTATTCATGCTTCTATAGATTCGACAGATCGAGCTATTAAAACTGAAATCGCCTAAAATGCACCTATTGCTTAATTATTTCCCTTAACGTAATTTCTCAGTTCTCAGCTGACTATAAATACTGCCATTGTGTACATGCACCGATTCTACATGGTGCAGTCTTTCACCAGGTTTCACAGAAATGTAAGTGGTTATTAATGTTTCCTTCACCTTTTCAGATTGTAATGCATAACAAATACTCCCTCCTTTAAAACGAACCACATGTTAACTGTTAATCTTCTGCCATTGAACATGGCCTTCATCAGGTTATTGCTCCAGCCACACTCTTCCTGGCTGCCAAGGTTGAAGAACAGCCCCGTAAACTGGAACATGTTATCAAAGTGACTCATGCCTGCCTAAATCCTCAGGAGCCATCACCAGATATCCGCAGTGATGTAAGTATTTGACAGTACAGAACAGGAAATGTTTTTTTTTCTTCTTTATTCCAGAGGATGTTACCGGTCCATTCAAGAACTGTAATTGACACAAATTCATCCTGAAGCACAGCATTCAGGCAGTAGATGGCCCATTCACATGGCCAACGGTTGGATCTATATTTAGAGCTTTTGGCTTGAATTAGATCTTACATTTCTACAACTAAACTCACCATTACCTTTCTCTTTCTAGAATGGATGATATGTAATGCACAAGCACATTTTTGCTTGTTTTACCTACACTGTAGTGTTCTTTGCATGCATTTCCTGTTCCTTACTCTAACCTTCACAGCCATTTTGGGGGAGTTTGCTTGTTTGTGTGACTGATATGTTGTAAACAATGGGCGATACTGAATGATTTCAGCCCATTGTGCCCATGAAGTGTAGGGCTGTAAAGCAAGATGCAGGGTGAGAGATGGGGTGAGAGCGACAGAGTTAAGAGCAAGTGCCTCCCAGTAAGTAACCTGCCTGTCCTCTCAACCTCAGGCTTACCTGCAACAAGCCCAAGACCTGGTCATTCTGGAGAGCATTATACTCCAGACCTTGGGTAAGTTTGGATGGAAGACTTGGGTCCCTTGTTAACCCCTCTCCCCAAAACTAGAGACGCGCGTGCAAGGGCCAAATTAATGCAGATGATCTCGTTCACAGAATACCATGGAAATACCATTTATGTACTCATGAGTACGGATTGCCATCTCATCCTTTACCTTGGCTACTCTACTCTACTTGTTTTATAAACTTTTCAGTACTGGCATTTTTATATTTCTTTCTTTGTGTTTTTATATAGGAATGGGCATCGTTGGTTGAGTAGTAGAAAGGCACCCAAAATCTATTTATACCTGTTTGGTCTTTGTATAGGCATAATGACACATGAAAACTTGCTCAACAATGCTTTAAAAGGAAAAAGTAATCTTCAACACTGTAACCATTTTCAAGAATGCTACATTTACCTGGGCATTGACGCAATGTATTTTGGATACCCAGTGTCAATTACAGCTTTTTCCTTTTCGTGGTGCTGCAGAGCCTAATCATAGGCGATGCAGTGAGTAGGCTGCTTCTACCAGTAGGATGAGCTATCCTCACTGGTACAAACAAAGGAAGGATTATCATGTTTTGCCATTGGGTTAAATTAAGTGCAGGAAAATGTATTTACAATTCTTGGAGCCCTCTGTTCTGAGTAATGGCTAATAAATGGCCTATATATACTGTATATACACACAAATATTGTTTTTTTGCTGTAACCTCAATGATTTACTTCATCATTATATTTGTCTGTATTCCTTCTAGTGTTAACCTTTCTGTATTCCTCCCGATACACAGAGGCCAGGAAGTTCATGTTTGCTTATATTATTTACCATATTTGATATGATTTGGCAAACGTGCTTTCACATCTCTACCAGATTCACTTGATGCAACCCATGGTCAACAAATGTAGGTAGAACAATTAAATGCCCAGCCTTTAATGCACAGAAGGCCATCCTGAATCTTCATATTTCTGCCCAGGACACCACCGGAAGAACTCACACGGTTTTATTTTTCCATTTCACATGCAGCAGTTAATTGGGCGTACAGGAAAAGAGAGTGTCTAGTGTTTTGTGAAATTTGTATTAATCAAATACTGTATTTGTTTGTGTCTTTTCTTGTTTACAGCTTTTGAGATCACCATCGACCACCCCCACACTCACGTCGTCAAGTGTACTCAGCTCGTTAGAGGTAAGCATCAACATACGCAAAATTACATTCCTCTCACTGAAATGAAAGACTAATCCGTTTCAATATGTTAGCATGCCTCTCTGGTTTTATTGTTGCAGCGAGTAAGGACCTGGCCCAGACATCATACTTTATGGCCACCAACAGGTATGACGTTTGTTCTCTGGGAAAAGATCTTGTTTAATGGCACTGAAGTAGGGTATAAACATTCCACAAGATAATTTCGATTTAACGGGCCTATCAGTTTTGACCGAGTCTTGTAACCACAACTGACGCCATCTCCTCTGTCTTTCCTCATCTACCTTTGCATGACACGACTTCCCTGGACCCGAATGTGGCGTGTAGTCTGCACTTGACCACGTTCTGCTTGCAGTACAGTCCACCGATCGTCGCCTGCGTGTGCATCCATCTGGCCTGCAAGTGGTCCAACTGGGAGATCCCCGTCTCCACAGACAGCAAGCACTGGTGGGAGTACGTGGATCCCACCGTAACACTTGAGTTGCTTGATGGTATGTGTTCCCAGATAGCCTGCCACGTGCTCACATTACAAGGCTTCAAGAGATGTGTTTGACAGAGATGATTCTGACCTTTCCACCTTTCCAACTTGTTTTTTCCCCCCCAGAACTAACACACGAGTTTCTGCAGATCTTGGAGAAGACTCCTAGCAGATTAAAACGGATTCGTAACTGGAAAGTAAGTCACAAGAATGCTTAAACCGTTTGGAGGGTCTGTTGAGTTGGTCATATGTCAAGATCTGTTGGGGAGGGCTGCAGTAATAATCATTGGCTCCTGATGCTTTGCAGGCTGGGGGTCCGACGGGGAAAGGAAAGTCCAAAGCCCAGGATGACGGCGACCCGACAGACGCCATGATGAGCATGATCTCCATGGCGTCCTCGGAGACGACGCTAGCAGGGCTCATGAGCCTCTCTGGCCCCTCCTCGTCCCTGGGCGACAAGGACGGCGTCGAGATGGGCAGCGCAGCGCACTGGCATCCGGACATGAAGCACGGCTCCGAGGAGCCCTCGCAGCAGCCATCGCAGCCCAACCACGAGGTGCACGCCCCGGCCAAGGTGTCGCTCAGCGTGTACCTCGCCAAGAACGCCGACGTGATCGCCGCCCAGAAGAGGAAGCTGGAGAACATGGAGGCCAGCGTGAAGCGCGACTACGCCAACGCCGCCCAGGAGCTCATCGGTCAGCAGCAGCATCCCAGGAAAGAGAAGCCGTCGCAGCACCACCACCACCACCAGCACCACCAGCAGCAGCAGCAGCAGCAGCAGCCGCAGCAGCCCAGCTCCCACTCCAGCTCCTCCTCCTCTTCAGACGTGAACAACCCTTCGCCCATTATCCTCAAAATCCCCCTCGAGAAGGAAAGGCATGAGCGCAGCTCCCTCAAGATGCGCCTGCCCCTGCCAGGGGGAGGAGGAGGAGGAGGAGGAGGGGGGGGAGCAGCAGCAGGCGGCGGCGGCGGCGGTGGCGGTGGCAGCAGTGGGCACAGTGGAAGCGGTGGCAGCAGCCGCAGTAGTCAGGACCAGGACATCAAAGTGAGGATCAGGATGCCTGAGAAACAGAGGGGGAGTTCAGGGGAGGAGGGGAAGAGCCGGGACAAGCATAGAGATCGCTCCAACCACCATCACCACCATCACCACCACCACCACCACTCCTCGTCTGGCGGTGCCCCACTTTCCTCCTCGTCCTCGCACAAACACTCGTCGAGCGCCGGTGGCAGCAAAAAGATCCCAAGTGACTCCTCCTCCC
>OMOU01045119.1:0-10553 GCA_900312585.1 Malacocephalus occidentalis
AGTGCTGATGGGGGAGACAGTGCTGATGGGGGAGACAGTGCTGATGGGGGAGACAGTGCTGATTTTAGAGTATGAGTGTGAGTATTATTATTTATTTATGTATTAATATTATTATTATTATATATATTATATAATGATATATATTTATTATTATTATTACTACTACTATAATTTGGTACTTACAGCTTACAAGTGAGAAACAATAATTTTGTCTTTGTTACCAAGATTCCAAGATGACCGCCATGGGTCACATGGTTTAGGTGATTAATGGGCACCACATGAAGCAGATGGCTTTACATCAAGAAGACGATGAATACGTCATGAGACAAATGGAGAATTGACTGTAAAAGTCTGTCGAGGGCCGTTTGCTTTGACTAGAGTGGATCTACTTGCTGCAGGGGTGAATCATGGATTACATTCAGCGTTGGAATATTTTGGATTACATTTAACATTGTAGCATATTGGATTATTGGATTATACTTGCCATATATTGAATTTAACTTAACATTGTAATATATTGGATTAAATGTAACATTGTAATGTTTTATTAAATGTGACGTGTAACGTGTATTTGACAAATAAAAGAACTTTGACTTTGACTTTGACCGCCATTAAAACTCACTGGGCTCACATTCTTTTGTTTTTTTAAGTTGTTTTGAAGATCCTAGTTATATGTTCCCTACTTTACAGATTCTCCAGAAAACCTTTTGCCATCAATAGTTTATGCTGACTTTCCATGCAGCTGGTATGATTAATCTTTGACGTTAAAAGTATTAGGATATGAAAACAAATGGCCGATTGCTGAGGCAGAATAAAAAGCATGGATAACAGTTGACAGTGTTCATTTATTAACTATGCACAACGCAGGCCTGCCCCCCCCTCTTCTGTATTCACTGAACACATAGAGGGGCTGACTGAATGTGCAGTCGACCCGTGACTGTACACACATATATATATACGTATATACAGTATATATATACATATATATCTTTATATACCCCCGTCCCCCTCCACACACACACACACACAGAACAGTGTTTAGCTCTGTGATCCACTGCTTTTACTGTCGTAATTTTCAGGCGATGCCATGAAATATGCATCCCTGTTCAATAATATCGAGTTCTGCCCCAAAGATACTAAATAAATAAAAGATCCTCCATCTTCCTGATCATTCCTGGCTGCTCGGACCAGCTTCATCTGCCTTCAACCCGGGGGAGAGAGAGAGAGAAGAGAGAGAAGAGAGAGAAGAGAGAGAGAGAGAGAGCGAAAGAGAGAGAGAGCGAGAGAGCGAGAGAGCGAGAGAGCGCATGCCACGGAGAGAGCGTAGAGGCGGTGGATTCAGTCCGGCCCGAGATGATGGATGAGACGAGATGTGGCGAGCGACAGAGGAAATATTGCCTCAAATCGGCACGTTCGCTCCATTTAGGCTCAGCCGCGGTAACGAAGTAGCGGCTCCCAGCCGCACTGCTCCCGCAGCTGTCGTCGTGCTTTAACCCTGACCTGCTGTGTTGAAGCAATGCAGAGGCGCGCTGGTGCTGCGCCGCATGGAAATACGCGAAACATTTCAAACAAAAAGCTGATACAAACAAATACATGAATAGTAAGTGTACTGCACAGCACAATACAACGCGTAGGCATTGTGTAATACTGCAAGAGATTCTATTCCACTGCCACGTAAAAAAAACAAACAAACAAAAAAACTGAAGCAGACTTTCACCATCACTACTACCAACAACCCGGGCGCACACACCAGACTGTAGATCTCTGTGTGGAAAAGGCCCAGCTGTCCTGCGTTCATAGCTGCCGCCCAGCAGAACCGGACAGCAGCAGCAGCAGCAGCAGCAGCAGCAGCAGCAGCAGCAGCAGAATGCAGGACACTTAACCTGCTTTCAGAACCTGGAAGTCTATCTTAAATCACAGAGTCCCGAAGGGGTCGTGTCGAATGATCGATTTCCACTATAGCGTCTCCTTTCAGTGTGGACGCTAACACCGATGTGAGGATCACTTGGAAGACGTTGACACCCACCCCAGATATCACAATCCTTTGCTTCCACATAATTGCTTGTAAAAACAGATTTGCCAAAAGGCAAATCTTTTTTTGTATATTATTTTTTCATATCCAATCAAAGCAAATGACTGATACCGGCCTACAGAGAGTGCTGTAATGTGTTCACCAATAGTCAAAACTCAGTCTGATATATGTATGTACAAAAACAGTGGCGAACATGCGCAGAACCTGAATCCCAACGTTATAAACAAAAACATTAAACCACAAATGAAATGTACATATAGACAAACAACATTAATATGGTATGGCAATATTTACTGCATCCTAATACAGATCGTATCGGGACTCCAACATCAATACATGATGTCCCTAAATGGAACCCTGATTTACATCAAATGATCCTGTTTAGAACATAAAAGAATGATTCCTCCTTGGCTAGCTCTGAGGTAAAAACATCAAAACCTCCAGCTTTCTGTCTCCATATCTGCTTTTGTATCTGAGAAGCCAGACCCCTGCCACAGCCCTCCGCCATGAGCCTTTAATCTTGTCTAATGGAGCTCCAACTAAAACATGTCCATTTGTCTCCACACCGAGAGCTCATCTGCTTCTTTCACTTCTCGTCATCTCTGCTAATCGAGGCAATTATCCAACGCATGGTTTAGCGTTAGATACTCCTGCTAAAGTGTATTTCCAAAAGTGTATTTCGTGAGATAAGATAAATAAGAGTTAACTTGTTCTCTCTTAGAAAGACACAGGGCGAGTCTGGCATAAAAGAAATGGCAAGATTTCCTTTTGGCTCAAGGCTGGACTGAAGGCTGCTCGTAGTCAAGGATGGTTGCTAGGACAATAGACGTATGACAAACACTTGGAAAATAAGATGATGTAAAATAAGATGATATAATAAGGTAATAAGATGAAAGCATCTTATGATAATGCACATTTTGTAAAAGACACAAAAAGTCTTGCATCATATTCCATCTAATCTATTTTTGTATTCTTACAGTTCTGTAGTGATGACTGTTCTGTAGTGATGACTGTTCTGTAGTGATCACTGTCAGCTGTTCTGTATTGATCACTGTTCTGTCGTGATCACTGCCAGCTGTTCTGTAGCGATGATCACTTGTTGACTGTTCTGTATAGATTACTTGTTGATTTTCTGTAGTGATCACTGTTTACTGTCAAAACATCTAACGGCCTAATTCGATTCTTGGAGAAGAACAAATCCCGGGGCCATATCCTGACAAATAAACAATTCATTCACATTTATAGCCATTAAAGGACATCTTTGCGGCCGATGCTGCTCTCATTTCATAGACCACAGAGAACGGCAATCAGGTGCTGAAAGACACCAAATATGGTTGCTTTGTTTCATCAATGCCCACTTTACAACCAAACCATTGTGCCTCACCAGATATGTGCTGTTGTGTTTCATCTAGACATGGTTTTTCTGCAACACTGGACTACAGCGGTGCACAATGCAGTCTCACACAGGAAGTGATTATTCACACAGGAAGTGATTAGACCACAGCTGACCTGTACACATGGGCGGGATGCCAAGCCTCAACCTTCGACCGACCTTCGATATACAAAGCACATACCAGGTGAAGTCATTGGTCATTGTTGTTTGGTCATTGGTTTTTGGCCGTCTAAATGTATCAGTGTGTATCACCAATCATCTGCCAGATTCCTCCCACATGGGTTTATTCTATACAGAAGATAGAAATATTCTGCTGTTTCCCTTCATTACCAGTAGCCACACACACAAACACACACAGACACACGTTTGAGTTTGATCAATAGTAAAAAACAAAAAAAGGAAGAAAGAATTGTGGTGAAATGGTCTAACTCCCATGGGACACCAATTCAATGTTAATAACAATTGTCACTGATTCTGGTGTCACCACGATACCAGCCGCTAGCCGTTCACTTCAACAAACTCCAAAAATGTTAGGATCGGAGCTGCAACATGAACTGGTCCCCGGACGGCATTCCATACATCCTTCCAACTGAAAGGGCACGTTCACACGCATGCGATTTGTCTTCACAGTATCTCTTTTATATGCCATATGCCCCCCTCCCCCGCCCCACAACACATGGCTCCAGAGTCACCACACTAAAACTTTTTGCAAGAGTTTAAATGGAGACCACAGATCCACAGAGACAGCTCCATTTTATTTCCCCATGCATATTCCCAGTGAATATAGATGTTATTACTTTAACTTGCTTATCTCTGCAAATACCTCTCCCTCTCTCCCTCTCTCACTTGTTAATTCTGTAATTGAGAGGCAAGTCAATGTGTCAAGGAGTCTTTAATCATTAAACTTCTACGAGAAAATTTGAAAATATTGTACAGTGTATTCCAGGCAGCCCTCCTCAGAGATGTTTTGTCATAGATTTAGTGATGAGCCCAGAACATCAGCGGTACCACAGTGGAAACGAGACACAAAGACACAGAAGCTGTCCGTCTGATGAGGACAACATTAACACAGAGAGAAAGAAATGGATCTTTTAAAAAACAATAAGAGTTTGAAGAGGGAGGCAAACATAATGCAAATACAATCCTATGTTATCTGGCAAAGAGAAAAGAAAAGTGCTGTTGTAGTCCTTATCCAAGAGCAGAAATCATTTAAATCCATAAATCTGGCGCAAATAGTGTGTAATGAATCAAGCTAACGGCATAGTTAGCATTTAATTTACGAGGACCATTAAGACGTTCAGAGTGTGAGACGTGGAGGCTTTAAATGTTTATTTTTAACAATTTAAATGGTGTGAAATTAAATGTAAGCAAAAAAATAACGTTTATTCTTTTTAGGAGTACTCCTAGTACTTTAGGAGTACTAGGAGTACAATGCCCACGAACAATGCAAATCTTAGAGATGACCATTTTCATGTAGCAAACTACAAACAACTGAAAACGAAACTGAGACATCACTGTGTCCATTTGTATTTTGGACACAGTTGTTCATGTTGTTCATTCTGAATAGTTTCATAGAAAAATATATTCAGAAATCTGTCATTTATTGGGGGAAGTAGAGCTGTCTGGATCGATACACTGTCGTCAATACGCATCCTTCAGCCAAACATACTTTGTTTGGACTTTTGTGTTGCCAAATAAAAGTAGGTTTAAAAAATGCCTCAATAGAAAAGAACCTCAACAAAATGTCAAACCAAACAGTGACCTAGAACCCACAACAATGGTTCCGTTACTAATTGCTGCATCCCTCAATGTGAAACCTACGTATTATAGAAAGTATTGTACTCCGAGCCAAGTCTTACTTATTTCCGGACTATAACCTATTGAATGCACTCTGGGGGTTTCTGCGGGGAGTGGGGTTCCCAGGTACGGCATCAAGACTGGTCAAAGGGAACCCAGTCACACTTCAAAGGCCTTAAACAAAAGGCTTTCTTTTCTTTTGTAATGCAGGAAAGGGGGCATCAGCTGGATCAAATGGATTTCCTCAGTCTCACAAAGGCAGGAGAAGATAAACTGCTGGCCCGTGTCTTTTTTGTATATGTTTTTATAACGGGGGTATAAAAGAACAAAAATACAATAAAGGTTTGTTATTGGCTGGAACAGCTTTATCATCATGCAGAAGTGAACACGTGCAGTTTTACGCTGAATGGATCCTGAGTCTAAATTGAGGTTCTACATTGTGTTCTTTCCTAATTACCCTATTAGAAAAATCCATTGTTTTCACACTTACCGATTAATATCGACATTATCTGAATTGTTATTCCTGTAGACCAGTGCTGCTTATATCCAGTCTCAAGCTCTTCAAAATCTTCAAAACAAGACACCCCCCTAGAAAAGGTTACTTCTTTGTCAATGTCCTATGATTACTAATTCAAGAAAGAATTGGACAACTCCATTAATTCGTAGAAAGGTAAATCTATTTGTTGTTCTGAACATACTCATGATGTAAAGTGATCCAAGCATCAACCTTTGTATTGTAGCTGTATGTGTAGATATGTTAACCAATAATGTGTTTGTGAAACGGTGCCCTGTTCCTTTCAGTGTCATCCAAGTGGATAAAAGGTGCTGACACGCATGGGGAAGTTGGCTACAAATGGTTAGACTGCCAGTCTATTTTACACCCCCAGTGGATTCACTTTAGCACAAAACACAAAATACCAAGGGAGCCTGACAAAGACGACACTAAATCAATACGTGGAATGAAAATACAGAAACGGTTGGGTCAAACCCCGCTCCTTATTTGATGGATTCAATTAGCTGCAAGGGTAAAGAGAGAAAAAGAATAGAGACGGTTTTCTGATAATATATCCATCCTTGAAATAATGATCCAAAAATAAACGTTAATCATTCCAAAAAATAATAACCAGCTTTCTTGGACGTACGTCAGTAAACACGTGTTACTATGGCCCCGTTTGGCGACAGCGGCCTAACGACGGCTAAAATATTTGGGGGATTAAACCACGAAGGAGACCACGGAGATGAGAGCAGCGATCCCGAAGTAAATACATTAAAACAACACTCTCACCACTTTCTGGAATCAAACTGCATCTGCTCTTTGTTGTCCATGTTCGGCAATTATACAGAGATGTGGGTTGAGGATTATAATGATCGACTCACCAGTGAATCATTTATTTACCTCCTCCCTTCAGAACAAACATTTTGAAATAGTGTTTGATTTGCTTTTGTCCATTAACCACACTAACCCTGATTGATTATTTACGCATTATCTCTGGATTATACAGCCACATGGTTCTTATGTATTTATGTTTGATTCAAAAGCACATAACAATAGAATGATATGAAAAAAAATGTTTTGAGGGCCTTAAGGAAACCGCTATTGCGAACATAATGTGGTGTTGCCGATAAGCAACAGAAGGAGAATGTGTGGAAGGAACATAAAAATGTCCTAAATGTCTATACCTCAAACTCCACACCGTTGTTGGATTTGAATTGTGCATGCCCATAAAGTCTCAATCACACTTCTGCGTCCAGCACATATGGGAAGATCTGCAAACATCACACACGGACCACGTGCAGAGCAAACTACCAACAACCAAGCCGGTGGCTAGCAGGTATAGAAACTTCCAAATACATATGTTGCTGATGAGCCCATATGGAGCTAATGCCTGGCATGCACCTTGCACAGCTAATCCAGGGATTAGGAAATCCACACTCAACCAGACTGATCACACCAGGGGGGAAAGGCGATTAATGAAAGTGCACCTCAACGTGGAGGTACCAGAAAGCCTGTGGGAGAGGCCTAAATATACTGATAGGAGTGTTAGACAGGGTTAGAGTTAGACACGGTTAGAGTTAGACAGAGTATGAGTACAGGGTTAGGGTTAGAAATGGTTAGGGTTAGGTGGAGTTAGGTCGAGACAGAGTTCATGTGAGACAGGGTTAGGGTTAGACAGAGTGATGGTTAGACACACAAGACATACGTTGCCATGTGGACTGGAAGATGAACGATGTGGAAGAATATTAGCACTGGAAACAGATCTGTCTTATGCCTTGGCAGTAGGCGGACATTTTAATATATAGATTTGATCTCGACATTATATATATATACCTATATAAATACATATTTTGAATTGCATGGAGCACCATTCAATTATGTTTTTGAATCATTATTTTTGTTATTCATCATCGTGTTATCCTGTTAAGAGTGGACATTGATAACAATTTAAAATATGACTGTATTATAATGTAGCCTACAATATACTGTATTATAAAGACCAATGCTGTATTATGAAGCACAATGTATAATGACAACACACACTGTTAGTATTGTGCTGGATAAGACGTTTTGAAAACATGTTTAAAATATGATGAACATTTTAGCATATACGTACATATACATTTTAACATATATGTATATAAATATCACTCAAAATCCAGCCCGAATTGTCCTTAAGTGAAAGTTCATGTTTTTACTCATTAAACAGCGACTCATTGAAGATGATGGATGATGAATCCTAATCGATCAGTCACCCACTAAGAGGAAAAAAACTGAACGATGCACTCAGCCTATATTATTATTATTATTATTAATCATATTATTAATATTCATATGGTTATTATATTCGCCTATTGAACTTCCACAGGATGGCCAGATGTTAAAGTTGATTGTTCCACATCCAAGACTCTGACATAGGTTTCAAGTTGGTTACTAGTCTGTGCAACTTCCCCAGCCTGCATGGGCCTGCCTGGGACGACACCTTTCTGAGCAGAGATGACCATGCATCCTTAACATACATAGCGATGATGGTGATGGTGATGATGGTGATGGTGGTGCTGATGCTGATGGTGATCACAGCAGCACACCGGCAACGACATAACATCCAAAAGGACAACCCGCCACCCAAGGAGATGATGCACAATTCTCCTTGGGTCCTCCTCTCACCAAACAATATATTAGTCACAACAACAACAACAACAACAACAAAAGCAACAACAACACAAACAAAGCAGTGTCTTCAAACGCCTACCTCTTTCGGGGCGTCCATCCGAGTGGGACGTGCGGTGCCGACGGCACGGAGGATACAGGGCTGTCTGGCTCGGCAGCATCCTAACGCACGCTTTGACTCCGCGAAAACTTGATGGTGGCGCAACGGACTGACGCAGCGCGACTGACGAGCGGGTGCCGTCCAATCAGGGCGTGATCCGGTGTGCCCTCGGCCAATCCGATCGGCGGAACGGGCGGACTCCGCCCCCCTGAGCGGTGCAAGCAAGGTAGACTGACGCTGTGAGAGAATGTGTGCGGGGAGGGAGAGAGAGATCGCTCCTCTCCATCCAAACCACAGCTCGGTCAGCAGCAGCTTAACCCTTCTCCATCCAACTATCAGCACGCAGTCCACACACACACACCTTAAACCCATCATACTGTACAACGTCGTGTCTATAGGAGCGCCATTGAGCTTACTAAGGCAATGCGCACAGTTTAGTCAAACGAGCTGAGATTGATTGACAACGTCCAATTAAAGTGAATCACAGGTGCACTCAGCTGTCCAGGCGCTGGACACCAGGCAAGGCCTCCTTAGGGCCGGCCTACATGGCTCCAGAACTGACAGTATGCGAACCGTCCGGTCATTTCTGTGTAGAACTATGTGCATACTAGGAACAAGGAGATGGGGGTCAAAATAGTACATTTGTGGTTTACTAAATGAGGGCAAAGATGCGGAGCGCCATATAAGCCCTATTAAATCCTGGAGGGATTTTTTGGGGGGTTAAAAAAATGCTTTACAAGTGAGTTTATTGAACAGATAATTCAGGATTTCAAGACACCAGGAAGCGGTCTTCCATCCGCTTCCCCATTAGGCGACATGCAAACAGTTAATTTCCAATGTTGCCCGCAGGCCATTAGTTTTAGACCCTCCAGGCTATGCTACAGTGTAGTTAACGATAAAAACTGTACATTAAAATAAGCTATACCCTTTTCTCAATATGATAGCGCATTCTTCATGTGTTATCGATCACCATCCATCAGAACACTGATGCTTTTTTTCTTTTCAACATGTGCTTCTCTGCCGTGCAAGTGATAGCAAAACAGCAAGATTTCAACAATCAACGTACTTGTTTCTTTGTGTGTGTGTGTGTGTGTTAGAGAGAGGGTGAAGGGACTGTCTAAATCGTGGGGAATATTCTGCCCCGTTGGTTTCACTTTCACTATGAACAAAACCAAAGCCTTTAGGTACGCCCCATTCTGTCCTGAAAAGGTCTCTAACGCACTGGGGTCTTCTGAGTGGAGTCACACTCAACTTGTGTCCTCAATGCATCTTGAGGGGCCCGCGTTTTCATGCGACGCCTCGGGTAGGTGGGTAGATGTTTCAGGAGCGCCGAAGGTCAGCGAGAGATATCCGTTCCTGTTCCTATCCGTCTCCGTGACACGAGGGCCTCGGTGAGCCCATGCTGTGCCTCTCTCAAGTCTATCTTTGACCTACACATGATAGCCAGGTTGCAGGCAGCTTTTCTGTTTCCGTCTGGACTGTTGTTCTGCCTTTTTCGTCCAGGTTCTCGCGTGTCTGGACATCCTGGGGTTGAGCTGGGATGGAATGACAGGAACAGGTGTCCCGCGGGACCGTGTCTATTCACCAGAAGAGCCGCGCGTTCCCAAGTTCCTTTCACCTTCAGAACCATACTTGCCACCCTCCTGTGGGAGCGTTATTGCCCTCTGCAGCCTGCTGAACTGGCTCCAGCTGTACAGCGTTTCTAGGATTGCCATCACATCTGACTAGTCGCAGTCCACTTTTATTTCTGTCCTCCGTGGCTAGCTGCCCTCCGCAGCAGCTGTCAGTGAGCCCGGGACTTGTGACCTCGTCATCAGTGTCCTCGGTCAGAGTGGCAATGTTCACTTCATACGTTTGTTTGTTTTTTGCACACTCTGACTCACTGCCATTGTTGTCCTCTATTTCTGCAGTGATTGCACACACTGCTTCTCTCGCTGTACAAGGTTGCAGGCAATGTCCTCTTGTGACTCTGGATTGTAGCTTAGGCCGCGTTGCTATTGCGCTGCCATGCTGCCATGCCTGTTTGGGAGGTCCCCTTTAAAGTAAATCTTAAGCATTTCTGGTT
>OMOU01045120.1:0-11211 GCA_900312585.1 Malacocephalus occidentalis
GCACACTTCAAGCCAAAAGGACAACAATGGCCACACTATAGTCATCGTAAACCCCCAACGCAGACTAACACAATTTCCTGCTCGCGAAAAGAGACACTTCAAAATAACCATCTATTTTTACACAATAAGGTGACTCCTAGTAGCTTCTAAGTCCTCGCTCTCGGTTCTCTGTGTTCTCTGGCAGGCAGAGCTCGGCTGTAACTGGCAATGGATGGCATTTTTTATCTAAAATATGGAAGGGAGGACATTTTAAGAAGACAAAAAATGTGTCATTTATTTCTATGCATGCATGCATGCATGCGTGCGTGCGTGCGTGTGTGTGTGCGTGTGATGATGCCTGTCCTTCATCCATATTACAATCCCTCCCTTTCATCAGGAAACCACACTGAGAGTAGCAAGAGAGAGAGAGAGAGAGAGAGAGAGAGAGAGAGAGAGAGAAAATGGATGCACAGGAGGACTGCGGGAGGCCAAGTGACGAAGAGGGGAGGGCCCGGGAGAAAGGGATGGTGACAGACAAGTCGGAGCGTAGGGATATAGGTGTGGCACTACAACTATCACATCGATTTTCACTTGAGCTGCTGTGAAAAATCTGCCCAGCACAATGGCTAATCTCCTGGCCTCCAACTGTACACCCCTGCCTCTCCAGCAGAACGGTGACGAGGCCGATAACCGTCTGAATGCCTTTTTGTTCAATGCTAATTATAGAATGAAATGTCATATCATTAGTGGTCCTCGCATGTAAGCCAACTGCTTTTCGGGTTTCTGTGAAACTGCTGACACGGACTGTCTGATTTAACAACAACAGCAAACAAAGCAATTTTGAAATATGTCCAATTCAGGATTTCAGAATGCAGTATACAATTCGGTATCAACAACGATGTGTCTTAGCAACAGTACTAATGATGTGACATCTTATTCAATAGTTAAGCAGCACTTATTCAAAATGTGGCCACACTTGAAAATGGTAAATGGATTGCATTTATATAGTGCTGATATCTAAATCGCTTTACAGTTGCCTCACATTCACCCATTCATACACCGACGGTGGTGTCGACCATGCAAGGCAACAGTTAGGGTTAGGGGTCGTACTCAGGGACACCTCGACGCTTCAAACCAGCAGCCTTCCTGTGGCCAGACAACCGCTCCTAAGAGGCAATGATGAAATTCAGGATTTCATAATTCAGCCACATGACCACGATGACATCACAACTAATGACGATGACGCCACAACAACAACAAAAACAACAGCGATCCACTCCCCTGCGTGAGCTCGCCATGTCAAACGCAACCGGCATCAGGTGAACGTGTGTGTTGGTTCTCCAGACGCTGGGAGGAGGGGAGAACCAGCATGGCTCCTGATCATTTCCTACAGCGGGCGTGTGAGCTAATGAGCGATGCTAGCTGATGGCTTTTTAAACGATACCTCATTCTATCTAGCTCACGTTGGCCAAGATAGCTTGCCGCTTAACTACTGTGCGGTGTATTTATGGTTAAGGAGCTAAGTAAAAAGAAAGAAAATGGCTACGTGTCTGTAAATTGCTTCACAACAAATCTCACAACCTCACTTATACAGAGCCCTTGGGCAAGGCAGATTCACCGTTCGCCCCATTTTGCACCAGTGGCCAATTGCATAAGAGTTGTTGCAGGCAGGCAGTTATCTCCCCAGGGGTCGATGTGAGCAGTTTATAAATAAAATGGACCCGAACCATTCTCCTGTTTTCAGGTGCCACAATCGGCCGGTAGAGACTTTCTTCTCTGATCTTTTCAGCGCTGTGTTTCACTGCTGACGACATATCCCCGTTAACTGGAATAGAAAAACATGGAATGGAATAAAATAGAATTGAAGATAATAGAATGGAATGGAGTCTCCCGTTTTGCTGTTGTTTCACATGAAGACTACTAGGCTACTTTACTGACATGGAAAGGCCCCTCCACCGAGAGTAATACACTGCCATTGAACAGCAGTTGTCAAAAAACTGTGACCAAGTTATCCGTGAAAGGACCAAGTTCTTTCCTCACTCACAATGTGTCTCCATCCTCTCTCACTCCAGCTCTCTCTCTCTCATGCACACAATCATGCACATGGCTGGCTCCTACACCCGCCTGTCACAGCCAAGGAATGTGGAGTCAAAGCAGCGACCAAGACACAGAGACAGAGAGGGGGGGGGGGGGCAGAAAGAAGCACAGGCAGAAAGAGGAGGGATTCGCGCGCACGCAAACGCAAACACGCACACGCACACAGACACACACACGGTTAAATACAGCGAGTCCGACTCGGATCTTTTAAAATCTCTCGCAAGAGGGATGCATCTCCAGTGTCCTCCTTGACATCTGTTGACTCCGCGGGGCGAGGGCAAAGCGCGAGGGAGACATAGGGGGGCGGGCGGTGCAATCAAATTAACAACTGACTGTCAGACAGAGAGCGAGTATAAATATTTAAGGCGACAGTGAAAACCCAGTGCGGGCAGTTAAAGCCACAAACCATCGCAACGTAGCATTACGTCTACGCAGCGTGGATGGTCTGCGTGCGGTCCCTTGAGTTTTGGGTCCAACTGTCTCATTCCGAAGGTTACCGCAAGCCGCCTGCAAGCCGTTTGCAAGGTCCGTTTCGCAAAGCGGGGCTTTCTTGCACGACAAGCTAAATACAATCATTTTCATCCTCAACCAATCACGTGTTTCGCCACAACGGAATTGTTTGAGTGAGACAGCGTGTAATAACGTAGCGGACTTACCCCGGGGAGCGGAATTGAACGCAAAAAAACGATCCTGTCTAACGGCTGAGACCAGTTGAACTTTCTCCTCCTAAAATCCACAGCTAGTCTCGTGTCCCTGCGTTTTTTTCCCGCTTCGGCGGACCCGTTACTAGCTCTCCGTCGTAGACACGGGCACCTCTGCGTACTGAGCGTGTGTGCGTGGGGCTCGAGAGAGGGAACCCACGTCGTGGTGACAGCGTCAGCCCCGCGCGCAGTCTCCGCCCTACGGTAAAGCGCGCGCCCAATAGGCGGCGCGCGGAACAGCTATTGGCCCGAGCCGCGGAGGAAGAAAGACGCCGTTATTATTGCTAAGTAATTGAAAACGATGTGCGGAGCAGATGTGACAATCTGTTCTTCATTTACAGCTCGCAAAGCCGTGGAGAGAGGGCGTCGGCTGGCATTATTTTTTCTGGCTTTTTTCTCTCGAGCATTTGAGCCGGCGGCCTGTTATGTTGTTAGCAGTTTGACAAGTTATGTTGAAATCTCAAAAAATTATTCTGGAGGGGTAATTTTGAGGGAGGAAAAAGTGTGATTGGGAATAATTGTTCATGTGTCTCTCATTGTTTGTGTGTGTGTGTGTCTCATTGTTTCTTGTGAGACATCGCCAAAACTACGCACGTAGATCCCATTTTAAGCTGGGGGTCTGGGGGTCCCCCACCAGATAATTCTGGTGCTGTTTAGTGCACGTGAAGAACATGAACGAGAGCACAATGCTTTATTCAGTAGGCTATGAATGTCGATCAATAGTTTGAGTCCACCTGTTTAAAACCATACGATGTATGAATGAATGGACTGGAATAGATGTATTTCAGCTGCAGGTTGCAATGAACTACAGTATATAGTGGGATGATCTTGTTCATCTGTCATGACAGAATAGTGACATGTGGTGTATCGCCTGCCACACTCACAGCGAAGACAGAAGACATTTACATAAAGTGCCATATAATAAGTAAGCGAGACAATAATATATCGCTGATATAAGAAGAGAACACATTTAATTACTAGGTTAACAGAAACATTTTGAAGTGCTCATAATTGCTAAGTTGACAACAAACTATGTTGATAAGATATAGGATAAGAACAGAAATATAGCTATAGGGTAGGATTCCACATACTGCTTGGTATTATTTTAAGTGATCTACGTTCATCCAAGGGTGGAAGTGAGAGGGGGGAAAGAGGTGATGGCCTATATTGCGTTGTCTCTATCATTTTAAAGACTCCTCTTATACCAACGGGTGTGAGTGTGATTAGACACTGCGAGCTGTATCACAATCTCCACTTTATTCGATTCGATTCGATTCTACTTTATTGTCATTGCACAGAGAAAGTTGAATCTAATCTAATCTAATCTAATAAACTGGAGATTATCAAGTGTGAATGTCCACCTAGAAGTATACTGGACAGTGGAATGTAGAAACTGGGAGGGTGATCTATCCATCATATATATCACACATCTGGGTGGACACTCCCACTTGTGATGTTGGTCGCCACATGGCAATTTTGAAATGGCTTGTAATGGCTAATCAGACTTACACCAAAAGAGGGGCCCTTTAGCATTGAGCTAATGACAGGTAGCTATGGTACGTTTTGTATATCTGTGGCCTGCCACCCGAACCCAGGTCCCGATGACCAGTCTGCACACGCACACACACTCACACACACAACGATTGAAAGATGATCGTAGCGTTGCATTCTCTCGTATTCATACGATCACTCGGCTATCTACAACATAGCTACTAGTACACATATACATAGGTTTGTATATATAAGTTTGTTTTGCATTATATTTGATATTCAAGCACAATTTCCTTCCCCACTAGATGCTACGTTAAGCAAAAAACGAGTAAAATGATGACCCCATTCTCACTGGACTTTCCTACATACCAGTATACCGGCAGCCAAAAAACACAGATGCATATGACGCTAGCTGTGGACAACTGGGAATCAAACCCGGTGCCCTCTGGCTGGGAGTGGGACGCCCTCACCACTGTCGAGTACACGGTACACATAACCCGGTTTATGATGACAAATGGGAAATTATGTGTGGTGATCGACTGCGTCTCGCAGATCGGTCCAAACATTTAATAAAAGGTTTTTGTCCAGGCTGTTTTGGCAGAGTTCCGCCAGCTCGCAAGCCCAGGCTTTGTGTGTGTTGTTGGGTCTCTCCAGAATTGTCTTTTAAATGAAAGTGAATTGTAATCGTGAAATAAAAACGAAAACACAGTGTGTGTGGAATTGAAAAATAATTTCGAGCAAACCCATGCTCCTTTTTTGTTTGTTTGTTTGTTTGTTTGTTTGTTTGTGTGTGCCTGTTCCCTTGGATATCCACAGTCCTTTCATACCTCTTGTATCTCTGACAGCGATGGAATTATTTTGTCACTGCTTCACTCAGTTCCATTTTAGACTGCTCCCTGAAGACTCTGGGAGTAATAGTCTTGAGAGAGAGACACGTGTTTTCTGTGTGTGGGTTTTGATGTGTGTTTGTTTGTGCGTGTACTTTGTGCATGTGTGTGTTTGGGTGTGAGTAGGTGTGTGTGTTTGTGTGTATGTGTCTGGATGTGTCTGGAAGTGTGCGTGTTTGTGTGTGTGTGTGTGTGTGTGTGTGTGTGCATGTGTGTGTTTATTTACGATCAATCACGATTGCTTTTGTGTGATGACGGGATTCAGTATGTGCGATCGTCTGCAACATTTGGAAAAGGGTAAATATGTATCTGTGTTGTTGCTGTTTACGCTCCTACGGGGCGTGGCTTGTCCAGTCTCCTGGGTCCACTTCAGCTTCAGAGTGACCACACATCCACCACACTGTTCCTGTTCTGATTTGAGCCATACCAACCTATGATGAGGCTGCACCGATGTCATACGTTCACGCTCCACGTGTCTGCTGTGTTCCTCCATCTCCCAAGGTGCCATACAAGTGTGTGTGTGTGTGTGTGTGTGTGTGTGTGTGTGTGTGTGTGTTTCAGTGCAGTGATTACCGCTCTGCTTTACCTTCATCACATCACTTCACCGTCTGCTTGGTTTCCATGGTGAGAAGGCTATTCTTTCCCCTTTTGGGCTTCATCACCGCTGCGCACATCAGTAGCCCCAGAGAGCAACATCCAGAATCAGAATCAGAATCAGATAGAAGTAGGTTGTCCAATGTGATTTGGTGTCACGGGTGATTTGGTGCATAACATGAAAGAAAAAAAAATCTAGAATATACATACGTTTACAATGAACTAAAATAATAACAAAATAATGATATAGAAAATACAAACATCTCCACCTCCCTCTACCACCACCCACCTCTATTCCCTGCACCTGCCTCCACCTCCCTCCACCTTCTCTATCTCCCTTTGTGTGTGTGTGTGTGTGTGTGTGTGTGTGTGTGTGTCACATCTCCAGAACATCCTGATTCGCTCCTGTTCCCTCCTCTTCCTGGTGAAGATTACAGCAGTAATGAGCTTCAGTCCTGCTGCCATGGGGCTGATTGGGGGGTCTTAATGCATTTTGAACACAGTAGTGTACACCACATTGTCACTGTAAGGCCTCCTAAAACAATACTGTTTATATTTGACTGTTTATCTTTCTATTCATGTATTTAACCTTTGTGAATGCTCGACTCAGGCTATGGCTTCAAGTCCCGTTCTTTTCGTGGCGTCAACGTGCCTGTGGCAGATGAACAGTAATGTGGTGTCTGGGACACCTTGCAACGCCCCGACGAAATAGTCTCGTGTGTCAGAATATTTCCCGCCTCAGTTTGACATCTGTGTCCCGAAGTGAGCGGTCATGTGGTTGGCTGCATCTAAGAGGGTTAAAGCTTCTTGGACAGTGTTGCGGCTCGTTGTAACGGCCGTACAAAACATCAGAGCTAGTTTAAGAAAAGTATCACAGCATGAAGCCGTAACTATGGAGATAACACGTCCCGCTCGCCTTCCAAGAACTCTCAGTGTAATGTTCTGGCGGGTAGAACGCAAAAGCACAAATAGGAGATTGACAATTTGTAAGGTAAGTCCAATTTTTTTTTTAAACAGGCAATGTCCAAAAAACCGGGCAATCAATCAAAATCCAGAAGCAGGCAGGCAGGGTCAAAACAGGAAAGTCAGGCAGATACACAAACTAGAAATGCGAGATAGCTTGGCGGAAATACACAAGACAATCTCGCAGGAAACAAAGGGAAGTGGGCCGGTATATATACACAGGGAACTAACGAGGGAATTAACAGCTGAGGGGATGAGTGGAAAAGACCAGGTGAGGGGAACGAGGTGATTGCATGGCAGAGGGGAGTGGCCAAACACCAGATAAACATAAACAAACTAAGAGGCTGTGGTATTCACGACACTCAACCCAAAACACAGTTAAATCTCAGTGTTCAAATTTGAGCTCAAGCATGGGGTTCACTTATGCCGGGACCAGACCACACAAATTCTGGCACGTTGTTTTCATCACAGACAAATCTTCAGCGTCACGCTCCAATTTGAACATCTGGAATGACGAGCTGGGGTCTTTACCCCTTGTAGCGTGACATAATCGAAGAACAATAAACCACGAAATGTCTAGCGAGCCAGAATTGTTTGTATTTTCCTGTTGTCTAAGTTTGACAATTCCTACAACGCCTTCCTTAAGGAAACAGGGATGCCGTCAGCTGGAACAAGGAAACCAAGGGAAGGTTTGCTGAGCAGTGGCAACAATATCCCTCATATTGACGTGTCTTCCAAGGAGCACCATGACAGTGTCAAAAAATATTAATGTGAAATAGTGGAGACAGCCAGCATGACACATAGTACTTCCGTAGCCATGGCTGACAATTTCCTGACCCTCCTCCTCTTCCTATGGCCTATGAACTGGCGCAAGGTCACGAAAGACAGAATACAATGATCGGTCAAGGTCACACTTGCAGTGTTGCGGTCAAGGCGAGGCAAGAATTGATGGCCCTATGATTGCCTAATCTTACATGGTGACCAATCGTGAAGAAAAACTAAAATATTGTGAAGCCTGATCCCGGTGTTATACTTTGATCACTGGAGTCCACAGGAACACACGTTTGCATACACACTGTAACAAATGTCCCTGTTAAATGACAGTAAACTACCGGCAGCTACAGTTGCTAGCATGTTAGCATGTTACTGTTATTCTACAATGTACCTACTGTAATCTACAACTGTATAGAATATAAGCTTTACAGTATAATACTAACAATAATGTCAGCTGTTTATACTGCCATTATACTGTTATTTTAGTGTTCCTACTGTTTATCTGCGTAAACAGTTTATTACAGTAAAGTAGTGTAGAATGTGATCTTTTACGGTATAACATTTACAGTATTCAATTGTATTTAAGAAGAACGGTACATTACTGTACAAAAATGATTGCATATTTACAGCAATTTGTTACAGTGCACATTTAGCACAGAAACATGTCATGAGAAAACACACACACACACAGACAGACACATAAACACACACACACACACACAAGGCGGGAGAAGATAGGGCTATTGTCAGAAGTTGGTGGATAATACTTGAATGATGGATGTCTTTGATGAAAGGAAGAAACGGGAAGCAGCAGACAAGGAAGAGGAAATGAACAGCTGGCCAATCAATTAGGAATCAGCCATCGTTAAGTTGACTTCATTGTTCAAGAAATATTAATGACTATGCCACACTGTTCTATACAATACACCATATGGATATACGAGGTGTATCATGTGGTGTATTGCAGCATCGTATTTTGTTGTTTTGAATGTATAATTCACCCATCCTACACCAGATTATATACCCATATTATTATAGAAGATAGCATGGTAATAGTTCATTAACAGTGACAACAGAACATTTTGTCACAGCCAGGGACTGTCAATGTGGTGCCAACAGGAGGCTGGTGCAGGCAGCTCTTATCTCCACTAGCCTGTGGCCGGCTGTGTTGTGTGAGGGGCTGGCAGCAGCAGCAGCAGCAGCAGCAGCAGCAGCAGCAACAGCGGCAGCACCAACAGCAGCAGCAGCAGCAGCAGCAGCAGCAGGAGGAGCAGGAGAGGGTGGAGAGTAGGGTGGAGAGCAGGCTAGCCAGCACACAGGCCCAGGGGAGCAGGCAATGGAGTCATACTGCATTCATCCCCAGATTCATAGCAACAGCAGGAGAGGCTGATGTCAAAGAGACTAATAAGTATGCAGTATAATAACGATGTTTATATATTGGACGTACCTAAGTACACAATAAGTACAAATATAGAGCACACGTTAATACAACAATTGATGTATGTACGTATGTACGTATGTATGTGTGTGTGTGTGTGTGTGTGTGTATGTGTGTATGTGTGTGTGTGTATGTATGTAGGTACGTATGTCCTGTATGTCTTTCGATTTACTTGACATCCTCCACACTCGGAGGATCCAAGGAGGTGCAGCGTCGAGTGTGTTATTTCTTGTCTGTTTTTATTTACGTTAAAAATGAAGTTATTTGGATGAGCGGTTCAGGGGAAACCTGCAAGTTGCAATCCCAGAGAGAGGCCGCTTTAAGCAGACAGTGAGATGTATGCTGTGCTTGTTTAGTCTATAGGTGGCTGACATGTGCTTTGCAGCCACTATTTGACATTGAAAAATGCAGAAGGAATATCCAATTATATTCAGAACTATTTATTCATCCAGTGGCGGGAGAAATAGTTTCTGTCACTACAATTTTTCCAGCTAGATATATATCATAACATATCTTTATGAACACAATATCGATAAATAACAACAGGCCTCAAAACGCAGACATATTTAGTCTGCATTTAAATGATATTGTTCAGTGTTATATTCAAGTATAAGCAGGAAAAAAGAGGACTGACTCAACAATGGTATATCAAGGATTTACCGATTGACCAATCACATCACATCACTACTTTTCTGGGAGTTTCAAGCAGGTAACACCATTTGTTTTACAACAAATGTGATCGTATTGTCTCTAATAGACATGCTGCTAATCCTACTACTAATGTCATGTCATTAGTACTGTCAACTTTCCCATTAAACCACCCCCCCCCCCCCCCCCCACGACCCCCACTGGCTCCCACGACCACCACTGGCTCCCGGTAATCACTCACATTAGATTTAAGACACTGGTACCGGTCGACATGGCTGTCAGCAGGAACTGCCCCTACCTGCCCCCACACATTAGCCAGACCCCACGACCCAGCTCGAGTGCTGGGCTCAGCAACTTCGGCCGGACGACTAGTAACACCTCCACTAAGAACAGGCAAACATCACTCCGCCACGTCCCGGGTCTTCTCTGTTCTGGCACCGCCGTGGTGGGGATGAGCCCCTGGCTGACGTCCCTCTTCTAACCTGAGCGCTAACCTGCGTGTTTGTACATCTTGGCATTATTAACAGTGCTTACTTACAGTTCTTACGCATTGTTTAGCTATATAGTTTGTTCTTAGATGTTGGTAATGTCCTCAGAACGGCACTTCTGCTCTCATCCCAGCTATGATGCAGGCAACCCAGCAATTCTGAAACCCGTTCTATTAGCCTCGTGACTATGAATGCTTGAAACCTGCTCTGTTGTTATCCTTATGTACCACAGAGATATATCGCTGTCTCCTTCAACAAATGTCGCTTTGGATACAAGCGTCTGTCAAATGCCCTCAATGTGAATGCAAATGTGTGTGTGTGTGTGTGTGTGCGTGTGTTTGTGTGTGTGTATGTGTGTGTGTGTGTGTGTGAGAGAGAGAGAGAGAGAAAGTCCATCTGTCTTTTGATCATTTAATCCATCTTTTCCTCTGTCTTGGCCTGAATCCTGCTGCGAATGAAATGAGCACATTCAATATGAAAGACACACACACACTCACACACACACACACACACACACACACACACACACACACTCACACACACGCACCACATGTCTCCCCTGCTGCTGTTGGTTGTGCAGCCTTTGGTCAGACTTGGAAAAAACAAACCATAGTTTGTTAGTAAAATGTCCGACGGCGACACCGTTTTTCAACATTGTCTGTTGTGCTGTCGTGGCTTCAGCGGATGAATCAGCATCGCTAATGAGATGCTGCTAACAAGGAGATAAGGAGATACCACGAGCTTATTAGGATCACCAGACAGGAAGGAAGTTGTGTGTGTGATCGTGTGCAAAACCTGGAAAGATGCAAAAGTGCAGTACGTTCCCACTCTCCCCAGCTTCCAGTTACCTCAGCAGCACACACCACCTCCACCACCTGCTCTCAACCCCAAGTAGCTCTCCTTATAAGCCCCTCCTTTCCACACACCTGGCGCCAGATTGTATCCTTCGCTTTCCGACGGAAGACATTATTCGAGTCGTTTTCAGATTGATTACTCGTGACTGACAGGGGACGCCCACACATAAAAACCTCTCATTTTTGTTCAACTAGCCCACCTCTAACGTTGTCCAGTGATAAATGTGCCGTTAGTCTAACCAGTCTGTCACTCTACGTAAATGCTACCAAATTTGCAAAGGAATAATAATGTATTGG
>OMOU01045123.1:0-10179 GCA_900312585.1 Malacocephalus occidentalis
TTGCCTCATACCCAGTGTCAACAGACATTGCTGAAGTTAACGGCATCACACTGCCTGAAGAGGTGTAGCAGCACCTTCTTCTTCTTCTTCTTCTTCTTCTTCTTCTTCTTCCAGATTGAGATGCAGGTGCTGTGTTGTTGCTTCCTCCCGTCGGGGTCGTATCGCCGCCCGCCTCTTTGTGCCGGTCGGACGCTGCTGAATGTAAAAGCGAGTTAAGTTAAATTGTTCCACGGCGCCATGAAAACCAAGGAAGGTCAAGCAGTTAAATAACTGGAGAGTCTCTCTCTCTCTCTCTCTCTCTCTCTCTCGCACACACACACACACACACACACACACACACACACACACACACACACACACACACACACACACACACACACAGAGGCAAATAAGGTAGGTCTACAAAGACCGTATATAGTGTGTCCATTCTACAGCCTGATTCAAGTCAATACAAATGCGAACTTCACACGAAAAAACGTGCAGCTTGAGTGTGCCATTTAATCTTAGTTGCGTATAATAGACCTGGTGGTAAGAAAACCTACCATTACATGGCAGTGTGCGCTCTTATTATAACACACAGCACTAGGCTATTTAGGCTCAATCATGTGGATGATATTATTGTCTCCCTGTGTTGTTGGACGCGTGGTCCATGGTATTACTTGACGTACAGAAAAATGAAACAATGCTTACGTGATTATGATCAATCACATTCGCTTGTCAACGCTTCCTCCCCAGTCATAGAAGGTTGGCCTAGTTTGTTTTGTTTTCAATGTCTTGTTCGCCGTTTAATTATCACGGGGGGCAGCGCCGCCCTGTGGTGGGGCGGATCAGTAACAGCAAACAAATCCTTCACACACAGCTCAATATCCCAAAGTAATGTATGTGATGATGATTCACCACGGACCCAACCGACCTTTGGATCCACCATCCACCATGCAGGATCCACACACATCTGCAATGTTAGTCTTTCTTTGTAGCTCGATTGCGCTTTGGAGAAGTAAATGTACGAATATATCAGTATTATAGAGTATTATAGAGTATATCAGAGAGTGTTGGAGGCAACAAAAGTCATTTGAAAATCTCTATTGACATAATTATATTATATTATAATTTTTAACATGGACACATACAGGGCTTTAATCAAGATTTTAATACATTATACATGACATTACATACATTATTTATAAAAGTATTTTTTCTGCATATAAAAATAAATAGTAGCCTGCAATTACAGTCAAATAAAACACCTACAATATTTTGTTGCAATAGGCTACATGCTGTGTCTTTCCCAAAATCTAACGAGTTGCTAAAAAATGAACAGAAAATCGAAATCAAATAAAATCCTGTTCATTGTCAAATGCCATCTCATCCAAGTGCTTGATAAATGCAAATGATAAATAACCTGATACAAATACAATTCTAAGAAAGCACTTACTTAGGCTTAACTAAATGTGTCTTAACCATGACTGAGGGCAACACACATGTACTTTCCTTCACGGGGAAGTCACCGAGTGACAGAAAGAGATTGAGTTCTGGATTCCCCAGACCTCCAGCGACTGGATCTTGAAGTGTCCTCTACAGAGCGGCGTGCTCTGAAATGTGTTGCATCTCTCCGTGAATCCACTCTCAAGGTCTGCGTGTATGCAGAGTGCATGGCCCCCATCGCCACCTGGGAATCGACACGCATCGTTGTGAAGGAGTCAGCATCTTAAGCCCATGGCCAGTTTGTGTCACTCATGTTGTTGACAATAAAACAAAACATACTGTAGGTTATACAGAATACAGTGTGCGTGTGCATGTGTGTGTCTGCGTGCACGTGTGTGCATGTGTGCATGTATCTGTCTGTGTGTGTGTGTGTGTGTGTGTGTGTCAAGACAAAACAACAAAAGGTTTTCTGCATAGTAGCACAGGTCATCTCTTTCTTCCTTTTTTTGACTCTGTGTGTCTGTAAATGTAATCTGTCTTTAAAAAGATATTCCTGTGAACCACTTTACACACACATTGAATTGAAATGTTTTGTCACTATCCCGACATCACAGCATTTACCAATGACAAGCCTGTCGTCGCCGGCCGCTATAAACATGGCCGCCCCTTGCTCCTTCAGTCTCTTGGGCTCCTTGGCGGTAATGGGCTCATCCGACGACGGGGCCGTGAAGGGGATTGTGAGGTAACTGGGATCCTGGAGGGTGCCTGCAGGACACGTCAGGGTCTGCATGGGGCCGGCGGCAGCTACTGGGTTGGGGGAACAGTCACTCTCGGACGGCCGGGTGGAGACTCCGCCGGCTGGGTCTCGGCGGGTCATAATGTTGACCATGGCTCGCTGGTAGCGCTCCATGCTAGGCCGGAGCTGGAGGGACAAAGCATTCAAGTTCAGCGGTCGAGGTTCACATTGAAGGAATTAGGTTTCGTCGAAAGGAAACACCGATCTGTAGTTTGCTCACCATGAAAACAAAGCACTCGCCCGTACCAAAATAAGCAAGCTTGTTAGATTCATGCTTTATTCTTTCTGTCAAATCTGTTGATAAGAAGCCGCCACAGACCTGTAATGTTGAGGGAGAGATAGTGTTAGCAAAGTGACAATGTCGATTTTCAATGAATGAGTCACACGGTTAGAATCTCACCTCTTCATCAACCGTTTTGAGAATCAACAGAGCTGGTTCGTTGCCCTCCACTTGAGAGTAGAATCTTTATGAACAACAACAAAGGAAAATATGATGCATTTCTACAGTAGACTTTGTTTTAGGATTACAATTCTACTATACAAGTGCAATTGATTATTATAATTGATGACATTGTTGTATCCAAAACATCTCCCACCACTGAACCAAGAGTCACTTCATGTTTCAGACTGAAGACAAACATGTTTACAGTGAAAACACATGCAGTCTTCTTTGTTATGCAACTTAACCTCAGGGTACGCTTCACATTTGTGAATGCTGATTCAGTCTTTAGTTATTAACAACAAAACAATTGGTATCATTTTTGGGAATCTTTTTCTTTTTTTTTTAATAATGAAATGAATTGATTCATGACTGTGTGAAATCTGTTTTCGCTCCAGCCTTCATCTCAAAGCCACATGGCTTTTCGGTAAAGGCTAAATGAAAGAAAGACTATTGACTCACGAAGCCAGACTCCTTCCATGTTGGGCTGTGCTGAAGAGTAGAACGGGGCTGAAAAGGGCAAAGCGTTCAGGGATCCAGGCCCAGACCACTCTCATCTCGGTCCCCGTCACGACATTGGAGCTGAAAGTGCTGAAGTCCACCATCTGAACCGATTGTCTGAAAGACACCCCAATATGTAAGAATATGGCAGTTGCCCTGGTGATTTACATTCATATTAATAACATGGAAGTGTGTAGATGGATATTACATCATTACACGTTTGTGGCTCCGTTGTCTGTACTTAAAATCCTGAAGTAAGTAGATCCGTTCACATACATTCTCCAGTGGTTAGTGCTTCCCGAGTGCTGCCTGCCTCGGTCGGGTGAAGCCGAGACAAACTTCACTCAAAGCCACACATGCCCTTTCACCCACCCACCTCTTTTGGTGGATGCTGACACCTTTTTGCATGAGTGAGTCCTTGTTGGCATTGAAGAGCAGGTTGAGCTCCCACCGCGTGGCCATCTGGATAGAGAAGGCCATCTTCAGGAGCTTCTCGAGCGTGCAGTGACGCGCCACATTCTCCACGAAGCTCTTCATGTCCCTCCTGAAGTCCTCCACGCCGGCCACCCGCGACGCCACCGACACGTTGTAGAGGCTGAGCAACGCCAAGGCAACCCTATGTAGGCAGCGGTATTATAGTTGTGCATTGCATAAGGAATATATCATATGGTAAAAGGTAGATTTAATGCGCTTTTAGACCAGTTGCCCCTCAAACCACGCTGTATTTTACGCACCTGTAGAGCACTTTGTAGCCCTCCAGGAGGTAGACATCCAGCACCCGGATGGCGTAGGTGAACGGCAGGTCGGCGAATATCCACATGATCCAGTCGGAGTAGAACTCAAAGAGGTTCTGGTGGGAGCTGGCAATCAGCTTGCGGATACCCCGGCAGTACTTGTTGGCCAGGTCTCCGAAGGTCATGCAGGAGGCTCGGTATGTGAGGAAGGTCTGGTCCACGTATCGCTTGTTGGGGTCCTTGTAGGTGATGAGCCTGCAGACGCTGTGGAAGCACTCAGCTTCGTCCTCGCTGAAGTGTAGGATGAGAGACACCAGGGCCGGCAGGATGGGGCAGAAGTTCATCTCGGGGAAGTACTTGCCGATGCAAAGCAGGATCTTCTTGACCGAGTTGAGGCCCGCCTTGTTGAGACAATGTCTGGATACAAAAAACAGGAAATTAAACTTGGCCGAACGTATCAATCAAATACTAAATAGTACGAGAGAAATTAATCAGACCCTGATTTGTATTGGTGCTGTATAAGGTGCTCATCAAATTAGTACAAATTAGTACACAAATCACCAACCCCACTTGAGCCACATGTGCTGAAGGTGGTGATAGTGGTAATATCAGTTGCTTACATCATCTTTTCACTGACCATGCATGCACCCAATAGACTCAAGAGTGATATCTTTGGCCAGTACACTTCCAGTGCAAGTACCTCGGTATTTCTCCCCCCTCCATGTACTCGGGGAACAGGTGGGTACTGATCTTCTGTTCTCCAAAGAGCTGTCTGGCCAAATCCTGGTAGACGTCTTTGTCTGGCGTAGGAGATCTGATGGGAAAGTTGGATGTTTTCAGTCACATTATTGGGTCAAATGAATCGTCCGTTATGGTCGAGATATTCATGACAGAACATTTATCTCATGCTCGTAACACCTCAGGCTAACCAATGACATTCAATTAAGAACCTATTATTTACTTATCTCTTTAAATTCTCTCTGCTCTGCTCTGCTCTACTCTGAGCTAACTATAACTTCTAAAGAATAATATCCATCCGTCCATGACTCACTCAACCCAGAGTTTTTGTTGTCCATGTTCAAATAGTTTGTTCTGTCGAGAAAATGACATAAGCGATGTGTGGTCTGCGAGCTGTCCATGCGAGCGTCTTCTAACCTGGAGTATATTCCATGGATGATGTGGTAGTAGGCTTTGGCCCGCAGGGTGTGGGGAGCGGCCCAGAAGCCATCCCGACCCATGACCTTCATCTCACTGTGGCCGCTCTTCAGCAGCAGCTGGTGGCGCTGCGCTGCCTCCGGGTCGATCTTCTCCCAGTCCACAAACTGGCCATACTTCATTCCTGCACAGGAGCTGATTTCCCAGTTATCTGACTCGGAGATCGTCAACATAGAAGCCGACTGGAGGCTTCCCCGGCTGCCTGTCGATAGAAAATACAGAAAAATAGGCAATAGGTTGGAATTGTCATAGACATAGGTAATACAGGTAAGTAATAGGTCCTGCAACGAGATATACTTCACGTTGAAATGCTTGAGAGATGAGGATACCATTCTGGTCTTTGGATTCGAGATGCTTGCTGGATTTGGACTTAGATTTCTTGGAGGTGAGCCGTGTGGAGACGTTGTTTCCAATCTTCTTGTCCTTTTTGGTCCCTTTTGACTGCAGCAGTGAGGCAGCTTTCGGCCACAGGACATTCGACCGGCACACGTTTTCGTCGCATTCGTCAGGGAAGTTCTCTGAGGTCTCATAACTGTAAAAGGACCTGAAAAAAGATGTATGTATTTTTGCTTTGGTGTTGCTTGGAGTTTATGTCAGCACATGTGTTTACCTTTAGACTGTAGAATGTCAATCAATCAATCAATCAATCAATTAATAACTGCTGGCTGTGACTAAAATTGACCAGACAAAACCTACCAGTAAATACAGTATATGACACAGAACATAAGGAACCCCGGTTCCTTATGTTCTGCGTCAGGCAACAGATAACACAACCAATAGCTTTTGGAAGCGCTGGAAATGTGAGTGTACCTGGAACGTGGCCTGACCAAGTCTTTCTCTGTCTCTGTGTACAGGCCGTAGTTTTTGGCGTCCTCTGGGCTGTAATAGGAGTGAGACCTCTGCCGGCCTCTACCATTCGCAACAGAAGTTATGTCGTGGTTCGCTGTGACATTCATTGAATCTAAATCCATTTTGCAAATCCACAGTGAGGGAACTCCAAAGTCCTCGGAATATGTATCATAATCTTCCAGAGTCCAGGAATGATGGCATGTGTGTGAGAGAGCGTGTGGGTGTGTATGTATGTATGTATGTATGTATGTGTGTGTGTGTGTGTGTGTGTGTGTGTGTGTGGGTGGGTGTCTGTGTATATGCGCGTATAGAGGGTGTTCACTGCTCAAACACTCTAGGAAAGAAGGTTTATATACAGGTGGTGATCATGTGAGACCCGCATGGTGTCAGGGTGCTTGTGTGTTTTGGTTGTTGTGTGTTGCAAATGGAAACTTCCATTTATAGACCTTCTCTATCCAACCAGGTGGTGTTTTGGTTCTCTGAGTGAATTTGTAATGACACTGCTGGTGCTATTATATATTGAAAACAATAACGCAGCAGGTAAACTCTGCTAATCAAGGAACATGAATTCAATGACTAACAAAAAGAGCACATTGATATTTGTAATTTATCAGCACAATTGAAATATTTGTAATGATAAACACAAATGTAAATAGGCCTATATCTGATTCCTACAATTATTCACACTCGTTCATATATGGTTATATTTGTAAAGTTGATAATATTTGTTATAATAATGTGTAATGTGCAATTTCCAATATGAATTGAATTTGGGTTGAATGCATGTGTCTACTGTATGGCTCTTTCTATAAATATACATATTAAATATCACATGCATTTCTTCCTCTACTAAAAGCTCTTGCAATGTTGACCCTCCATTTTAGCTTGACGATAATTGTCAATATGCATTGCCCGAGAGATCACAGATAACACACTGTAAATAGTGGCGGTGACAATCTCTGAGAAAACCACAATGTGGGTCATCGCTTGAGTTGTAGCATTCAGAATGCAAGATGGATTCTGAGAACTCTGCTTAATGTTGTTGTTCCACACAACGGTTCCTTGTTATGATCTAAACAGAACTATTGTTTGGCTATGAAACAGAACAGCTCCACAAACACTTGGTCATAGGGAAGAGGCAAACCATACTCTCCTCCTGTCTCCTTTGGGGATGATAGTTCATGAAAACAAGCTATCTCACAACATGTCATAGGACTCCATCATAGAGGTGTAATAGCAATGGCATGCATACAGACCCATACTTAACTTAATGAGCTACTGATGTTTGAATTGTGATTAAATGTGATTTGGTAGAATTTCAAATGAGTGGAGAAAACCTGCAATAGACCCTTTTCACAGAGGCATCGCTGCAGGACAAACATGTGTGTTGCTCATAAGACTAATTATGGGTTTGCTGTTGCTGTATGTACCAGGGCACGGGAAGTAGACAATTGAAGATATCACACAGGATAGACTAACTACTGAAGATATCACACATGGTCCACAGCATAAACCATATTCAATATCTATTCAATTCATAACTTTGGATAGCTGTATAGACAACATTTTGGCATCAGTGGCATTAGTTACAAACAAACCATTCAACACAGCCAGCCAGACAGACAGACACACACACACACATTTATAATAGTATTATTACTTTGCGAAAACGCAAACTGCTTACCTTTTGTACCTCGCAGGATGCCGTTCTGACGTCACATCAAAACAAGAAGCCGCTAACTTCAGTGGATATTCGCTGTCACGAAATACTCTAAATATGTCTCAAGACTCCTGGTAAGTGTCACAGTCATCAAAACGCACAGTGGCCACTCGGTTCGTGTCGTTGTTCCATTACGTGTGTATTCACAGATCGTGTTATGCCAGATATTGTTCATTGTTGCCAGCTAACCTTAGCTCGTCGGTACAAAACAGTTCAACATGACAGTAACTTAATTCTTCAAAACATTATGTTGGTGATGAATCATCGCAGTCACAATACAGTTGTTCCACAGACCGTAATGTACAAAAGTAGTCGGAGTTAGTCCTGGCTGTTGTTAATTATTATCACATGATGGTCAGGAGTCAACTCGGTTAGCTCCTCAAATCAACAACATTGGCATTCTGCTAGCCCTGATAGACCGTAGAAAAATAATACACCTTGTCTGCTTTTAACACGGCTAATGTTAAACAACTACAGCGCAAATATGAAACAGTATCAGGCTTAGGCTGTCTGAGGGGCAGCGGCGAAAACAAGAACAGGGCCCCCAGCTGCATCCAGTTGGGGGCCCTTTTGGGAGGCCCTGTATCACTTCGAGGGCGCTTTATCACCTCGTCTTGCACAGCATCACCCTGAAGAGCGCCTTTTCCACCAGCGCACAGCTGTAACGTCTTTTGAATTACGTTGTGTAGGTTACAGAACTATGACGCGACGTGTCGACTGGCGCAAGAGATAGCAGAGAACATACACGAAAGGACCAGACAACAGAACACTGGGGGCAACCCAGCCAAGGTGAGGGACTGTGGTATCCACCCGGAAGAACCCCCCCCCCCCCAATAAACTGGGTGTGACGTCATTCCCACCTCAGACAGCTGGGAATGACGTCACACCGAGTGGACTTAAGTAGGGGTTATGTACCAATAGTACCAAATGTCTCTGACCCATTGTATAGGCCTTAAGTTATGAATAATTGATGTCAGTGCATGTCATTCTTTTTCAGATCAACATGACACTGAGAGCGTCGTTACAGAAGCTCAAGCAGAGCATCTCTCAGCTGAAAGAGAGTTTGCTACGAGCTTCGTCCTCTCGTCGAATGTATCCTTCCTAAAGCTGCAGTGATTATTGGTGTGGTGTAATGTATGTCTCTCGTCTACTAGTTACCCAACAGCAGTCACAAACTGCAAAAACATGGATTTGAACAATAGGCTTCATAAAAGGATGCGTGAGATGAAAACGCTTAGAGATGAAGACGTGCTACATACTAGTCTATCTGCTCTTTCTGTATGGGTGTCATTTACTTGCAGTAACAACACTTTTCCTATAGAGGGCAACGTGGTATCTTATAAAAGTCTAGCTTTTCTCTCATATTTGTAAAACTTGTGTGTAATACATTGATTAGAGCATGTGTCACCACAGCAGCAAATATAGCAGTAATTGATATATTACTCTTTTAAAATCTACCATCATTAATGCGCAAATCATGAATTGTTTTATTTATTTTTCATCAACAGAAGAAATACTGTCTTATTATTGTCCTAATGCCTGTGTCCCTTAACAACACCACATTAGAATGCAGGCAGAGGCTGACAGGAGACAGAACCTCGTGGACGACCTGGTCACAAGAGAGAAACATCTCAATGCCACCTTCAGAGGAGAAGTCACAGAAGAACCCTCCAGGTATGCCTTGTCATGCGATATTGAAGAGAAAAAATGGAGTAATATTAATTCTCTGTCAATTTTCTACAGACACTAGATGTTTTCATTTGGAGGTAGAAAAAGAAAAGTGGAGCATTGATTGGATCTTCAGCGCCTGCAATCAATAAATAAATAAGAAACAAGGCAAACAGGAAAACACGGCAAAAACTTGTTTAGCATTTAGTACGGTAGTATGTTTTTCCCTCAGAGGGTCATTACCTGAATTACTCTTCACGTCAATAACATGGAAGCCAGGAGTTCAGAGGCTTGATTGGCCAATGGAATGCATGGATGTTGAACTTCAAAATACATGGCGTTGTATGCTGAAACTAAGTCATGCTTTTCATTCACCCGTCCACCCAGCATAAAGTCACCCAAGGCCCTGCATGGGCCTATAATGGGCTTATATATGGCCTATACGTTTGTTTTTTAACATTCAGATTAATATTACTCATCAATCTGGTAAGTCTTGCTGTGGGTAATATATGAAATATAAACGTGCATTCTTGCCACTTATATATATATATATATATGGGGGAAAAAAGTGTGTATACATTTAGCCTTAATCGCATCAGGAATGTGTCAATTTACGACTGGACTACCATCACAAGAGATGAGTGCTGGCAGGATCCACCATCGTTTATTAGTCCATCCAGCAGCATGCTCATTCAAGCCCACCCAGGCCATACGATTTTCAAACCAGCCATACAAAAGAATAACCGGCGCCATGTTGTCCAATTAAAATAATGAATCTTCACTTTATTGGATGAGTCCCGGTTACATGCCCGCTGCTCCCCTTTGAGGATAA
>OMOU01045124.1:5929-22074 GCA_900312585.1 Malacocephalus occidentalis
CCCCCCCCCCTAGTCCTGCTGGTTCCTGTCTGGTCTGAAGCGGTCCTCCATCATTCAAATCAGCAGGTAACCAGCGGCAACAACTAGAACGCTGCCGTCTCTTCGCAGACATGCAAAGCAAGATACTTACAGACTTGCGTGCAGAAATCCACATACAACTTGCCAATGCTCGGTCCTACTGCTACTACTGCTAGGTCCTACTTCTACTACTAGGCCCTACTACTACGACTAGGTTCTACTGCTACTGCTACTACTACTACTAGGTCCTACTACGACTACTACTAGGTCCTACTGCTAGTACTAGGTCCTACTGCTACTACTACTACTAGGTCATATTGCTACTACTACTGCTAGGTCCTACTGCTACTACTACTGCTAGGTCCTACTGCTACGACTACTGCTAGGTCCTACTGCTACCGCTCGGTCCTACTGCTTCTACTATTACTAGGTCCTACTGCTGCTACTACTACTACTACTACTACTACTACTACTACTACTACTAGGTCCTACTACTACTGCTAGGTCCTACTACTACTACTGCTACTACTAGGTCCTACTACTAGTACTACGATAATATGAGTAATAGACAGTCTCTTCCCTGGGTTCCAACTTGTGTGTGTTTTACACGCCATCGCTGGGAAACAGCAGGGCTATGGGTGTCCTGTTGCTATGGCAACAAGACTCCTGACATCATCCTCACAGCTGTAGACACCAGGCCTCCTTCACACACACCCGTGCACACACACACACACACACACAAGTATCTGACAATCGGACACACGCACGCACGCGCCCACACGCATACACACTTCAGACAATTGGACACACACACACATACACACACACACTTATTAGATGTGTGGGATGTTTCACTTCGAATGCAGTACAATATTTATGTTCCTATAGATATAAGATTGGTTGTGTGTTGCGAGAAAGCAGGACGTTATAGCGGAGAGTAGCCACAGGATGGCAGTGTTTAACGACAAATAGCCGCTCTTCTCATTTACTTTTCTTCAGTTAATCACGCACAATTTTCCTTTTAAATCAATGTACCGTTTTATGCCTGGACACTCTTTGAATGCGTTTATTTCAAAAAACTAATCAGGAAATAACATTAATTTTCACTCTGAATACATAGTTCATACAAATAATTCCCACAAATGACATGCAATAAGAGCGACATCATTCAAACACATGCATCCATAATTATCAAGTTCATAAAAATGTCCAAGGATATTTGCTGCTGTGTTTTGGATGTAATTAATGTGTCTACATACATTAATCAATTTGTGTGTGTGTATGTGTATGTGTGTATGTGTGTATGTGTATGTGTGTATGTGTGTATGTGTCTAGCGATGCTAACAATGAAGGCTATACTATGTAGGTTGTCTTAAATCTGTGAATGTGAATGATTGGAGTGAATTGTGGAAAAGACACAACCATGTTAAATAATAGGTGTGTGTCCATCAGAGTTATACTTTCTACTTTGTTCAGCAGTTCAAATGATAACTATATGATTTAATTCCAAACTGCTTTTAAGTTTACTTACAAAACAATGATCATTACTTGAGGTGTCATTAATACATTAACTAAGGGTGATATACCATACACACTAATGTTGCTTGTAATATGTTGCTTGTACTATCACAAATCATCTGTCTACTTTCCAATTAGCCAATTATATATTTGCTATGCATACAAACACTTGGTTCTCTGTCCTATTCATTGTCAATCAAGCCATCTTAGCATTTTATACTTGGAATGGAAATCATGGCCATTGTTCCAGGCAAATGTTGTGAAGACAAATGGTGTGGCATTACAACATTTGGGATATTAATCGTGGCAATGAGGGTCTCATCAGCAGCATATGCCTGGAAAAACCGGGACGCCCATTTAACATGCCTTATTTAGCAGACATCAGCCGATTAACTACACTTTAGTCATTTATGCGCAATTAGCGGGATTAGCCCGAGACACAGTTTGTTTGAATTGTTAAAGATAATACGCCGTCCCCATCACCAGACAGAGTGACATATACCCGACTCACTTTCACGTTACATTGGATTTAAATGGATCTCGTTTGAAGTGGGTCGCCGCTGCGATATGGGGCTGCACTCAGCGCCAGTGGAGTGAAGAGCTGATGGCTGGATCGTGGCGCATTCCGTTCACCAGGCAAAGTGGATTGTCTCTCTTTCTTTTCTCTCTTGTCTTATCCCTGCTCTCCAACCGGTTCCCATCTCTCTCCGTTCCATTTCTCACTTCACTTTGTACTTGAGTGGATTATTTGTTGTTCTTCCTGACTTCATCACCTAATTGAAATGTGACAAAACACTTTGTTGATGAAAAACTTACAAAAAATAAAAAATAATTAAAGTGTTGCCATTCAGGTTGTAAAATTATTATTGTAGGTCTACTTTTTTTGCAGAATGCTAAATTCAAGTGTCAAACGTATAACCCCTGAAATTAATTATCTATTAATTATTATTTCATTCTCCAATTTAGTGGATTTATGACTGGATTTATAGGTTCTTTCCATCTCCTAGTCCTTTTATGACGTTACTTTGATACAACATTTCCAGAGGTCTTTAGTTTGTGAAGACTACAAGGTCCCAGCACAATGTTATAGAGAAGAGTGTTTCTGTTTTCTAAAGCAGCCCGCTTCAGTCCTGGAGAGAAAACAGGTGTGTGAAATATGTCAATCAACAGGATATCTCTCCCTCCCTCTCTCTCTCTCTCTCTCTCTCTCTCTCTCTCTCTCTCTCTCTCTCTCTCAGTGCGAGGACAACTTGACTACTACACTGTTCCACCTGAAACAGCTGTATGAGTATGCGTCTCCCAAGTCAAAGCTATGAGGAGCTGTCAAGGACATTATTCAGAAATAGTACACATATGCATACACATATGAAACCAAAGTCATTCACATACTATACTGAAAACCTCACAAACATACAAGTGAAAAACGTTCACACACAATTTAAACTCTCACACAAACAGAAAAAAATCAGAAAAATGATACGCTCACATATGCAACTGAAATGCTCTCATACAAACTAGTGAAACCTTTTACATAGACTACTGAAATGCTTTCACACATACTAGTAAATTGCGCTCATATACACAGCTGACAAACTTCCTCTCACATACACATGAAACCATTTGCATATTATACTGAAAACCTCTCCCATACACAAGTGAAAAGCCTTTCACTTGTGTATGGATTTCAGTTGAACAGGAAGGTGTTTTAGTTGAACAGGAAAGTGTTTCATTTTTACAGGGTTTTATTTTGACAGGGTCAAACAGTGTTAAACAGTGTTTCTCAAAAGGGAAAGAAAAGAAGATCTGTAAAGAGCCACAGAAACAAACGAAACCAATTAAAGAAATCTAACAATGCAAAAGAAAGACTATAATGGACAGATAATTGGCTGTTTAGGTCCTTCTGAAAGTAACAGCAAAAGGAACAGTGAAACTCCTACTCTTCTTTATTGTTGCTGAAGGACTCGGTTAAGGACACAATAAAGCCGGTACAAATCTGGAACTGGTACAAAGAGTGTATTGCATCAACACAACTGAGTACATCAAGTGACTTTGTTGAAAACAGTACAGAACTATCCAGATGTCTTCACGGGTTTAGGTGTATTGCCCTTCATATACATAATCCAGCTGAAAGAAAATGCACAGCCTGTTCCGGCACCACTGAAAGACTGTCTAAAGAAGAACTGAACAGGATGACGATGCTGGGGTTGATCAAGAAGGTTGTGCCAATGGCGACCTGAGAATATGTATGGACCAAAAAGATCTGAACAAGAACATAAAGTGTGAACACTACCAGATAACCAAGCGTGAAGAAATCACCAGTGAGATGGCAGGTGCCAGATACTACACAAAACTTGACACATCACAAGGCTTCTGGCAGCTGAAACTGGATGAAAGCAGCACCAAATATTGCACCTTCAACACATCTTTCGGTGGGCATTGCTTTCTCAGACTTCCTTTTGGAATTATCTCAGCATCTGAAATATATCACAGTGCAATGGAACACATCATTGTGGGACTGGGTGGAGTCCAAGCCTATGTTGACGACATGAGCGTCTGGGGTTCCACAATCCAAGAACACAATGAGAGGCTTAACAAAGTGACTGGAGCTCAACAAGAGCAAATGCCAGTTTGGAATTCAAGAAATCATTTTCCATTGGAGACAAGCTCTCTCCACAAGGTGTCCAACCCGACCAGGAGAAAATCAATGCCGTACTGGACATGGCAAGGCCAACAGACATGACAGATGTGCTACACATTATGGGAATGGTCAGCTTAATTGGTAAATTCATTCCTAACCTATCTACGAAGACATGGTGCATCCGCAAGATTCTGCTCAAAGGAAGTGAGTTCAGCTGGACAGCCAAACATGAGCATGAGTGGCAACAACCCAAGAGGACACTGAAGGTGAGCATTGGAAACCAGTTGCCTATGCATCTAGGTCCATGACAGAGACTGAGTGTCGATATACTCAAATCGAGAAGAAATACCTAGAGCTAGTGTTTTGCTTAGAGAGGTTCCACAGCTACATATACCCTCCTTCACTGTAGAGACAGACCATCGTGCACTAGTTGCTATCATCAAAAATAATCTGAATGAGATGTCGCCATGGATACAGCGCCTAATGATGAAAAAGCAGAGATACGACTTTGAGCTGATCTACACACCAGGAAAATACCTGATACTTGTTGACGCACTCTCATGAGCACCGACGAGGAATAGTGTTAGTACGAGATGAAGATGATGCGTGGAGCCTTGTGGCCATGGTGTTTGCTGTCCAGACAAATAGCTGAGGAAATGGCAAAAGACAGTGAGCTGCAACGTGTCATTGAGAACATGCAAAATGGATGGCCTGCAGGTTCCTGTTCACTGTTCTTCAATATCAGAGGTGAACTGAATGTTGTTGATAGACTGTGGCTGAAACAAAACAGAATCGTCATTCCACAAGCATTGAGACACGACATGCTACAAAGGATCCATGAAAGTCATCTCGGTGTCGAGAAATGCAAATGAAGGGGAAGAGATACGGTTTTCAACAAAGACATTGAGAGATTGAGCAGATGTGAAACATGTCAGGAACACAGGAACAAGCAAACCAAAGAACCCATGATGGCAACTCATGTGCCAAAAGCACCATGGCACAAGGTAGGAATGGACTTGTTTCATCTCAAGGGAAAAGACTATCTAGTAGTCTATTAGACTATTATTCAAACTTCCCTGAATGACATTGCTAGCAAACACAGCTTCAAATTGTGTCATAACACATGCAAAACCAATCATCGGCAGACACGGCATACTTCACACAATGGACACAATGACTGACAATGGACAATGCTTTAATAGCAGAGAGTAGCAGGAGTTTGCAGAAAAGTATGCCTTTAACCACATGACATCTAGCCCTCTGTATGCACAGTCCAATGGAAAAGCTGAAAAAGGAGTCCATATTCTCAAGCAACTTCTGAAGAAAGCTGCTGACAGTGACTCAGATCCATACCTTGCTCTACTTGGCTACAGAGCATCACCTCTCGAGTGAGGACTGTCACTTGCTGAGCTGCTGATGAATTGATAGCTTCGTGCCACAGTGCCCAGCTGCTCAAATCAAAGGAAATATCCAAAGCTGGAACAAAAGCTCCAACAAGAGAACATAAAGCAGAAGTCACTCTATGACAGAACAGCCAAGTAGCTTCCACTACCGTCAAGCAATGAAACAGTCTGGATTGAAGGATGGAAGACAAAAGCCACTGTCCTTCAAGAAGTGCCCCCACGGTCATTCACTGTGAGGACAGATGAAGGACAGAGGATATATTTAGACACAATCATTGCAGTTTTCTAAAAACTCAAGGAACTGTTCAGGAGTGTTGTGAAGCCCACATTGACTCTGAGTCCATCTCTCCACCTCCTAATGACTGTGCCACAGACATTTTAGGTGAACCTGCGGTAAGAAGATCCAAGTTTATGTTCATGCTAATGCTTTACTTTTGTTTCTTACAGATCTGTAGCAAAGTATATTTTGATTGTGTTATATGGAATGCTTCAAGAGGATATAGCTACGTTCATAAGTGCCTGCAATCTGCAAATTTGCAGCATTTATCTCAAAGAAAGAGGGATGTGATGATGAGACATATTATATTTGACCACTAGGTGTCAGTAGCAGTTGATGATTACTGATGTTAGGATCAGACAGAATCAGATTTTTGTAATCTGCTAATGTGTCTCAATGAAATAAATGAACAAAATGTTTTCATCTTTTTTTAATTTGAGATATTTTGACAAGAAGTGAGACATACAACTGCACTTAATTTGAACATAAAACGCATTCCTTAAGACACACTTGACATGCTTGCTGTAATATGAATGTGGCTCCGTGTAGATTGGGGAATGTCTGATCTTTTACGATGAGTTGAGGATATATGGTCATGGTGACACTGTGATTGCTTTTCAATTTCGAAGTAGAAGAAGAGAACATTTCAGAATTGATATGCTAAGTCCAGGATTTGGAGTATGCAATGCTACGGATAATATTCACTCCAGAAATAATATATGAAATAATGTGTTGAAGTGGTATCGAACGGTATTGTATAGTATTGTGTAAATGTATTCTACATGTTCAGCCAACATCTAAGGTTGGGAGCAGACTAATCTTCACATTCCAGCTGTTCTTGGATCAGACAGATGCATTGTTAACTTGGTGTTGTCATAATATTAAGTCATATTCCAAGTCAAAGTAACAGCAACACTTGCACAGCTGCTGAGCAGTCTGCGCCCCATTAAACCATGGTGTCTTCACGAAGCGATAGACAGTGGGTGGTTGGAGGTTATTGTTACTTTCTTTCTTCATTAATTCATGAACATGTTTGATATTTATCCTCACAGCTAGCAGCTTGCATTCCGAAGTCCTTGTCCTCTCAGAAATACTGGACTCTTGGAGTGTTAATTACAACTCAACCACATTACATCAAGAGGAAATCCAACAGCCTGTCTGCACTTGCATATGTCGCAACAATAGGCCGTCTCCTCAGGATGAAGACACAGATTGTTTACACCCGGTGATTCTGTCCACTTAGCTCAACTGTTTCAAAGTGACCATCCTGGTAACCAAGGGATTGTGTTTGGTGGGCTGGTTTAAGCAGCCTATTGGAGCCCCAGTTGGAGTCTGAGGCTGTTGTGTGAGTAGGGATCGAGACCCGGGACTCATTTTTTTAATACCCCAATAATACTTGGGGTATTAGACAAGACTTGGGGTCCTATAACATAAAAAACTTCCCGAGGGAGAAGAGTTATATCATTTAAATCACATCAGTGGTGCACAAACATACATCGATTGTAGTGCTAACCTATTATTTTTCTATAGAGAATGCAACCGTGCACCATCTGCTCTGTCATTCATTCTACAAAACTCTACTGCCTGTGTCCTTTGGGGGAGACCGAGAAAAATCCACTTCTGGTGGCCTGTATACCGAGGGACTTTGCTATAAGCAGCTTCAAGCTGTGCCTCCTTGAGCCTGCCCACACCAGGTGTGTTTGGAGATTTCTAATCAGAACGTTGAAAAAAAATCAGAACGTCTATTCAGACGGAATCAATATAACGACTTGCGAGCATTTTAATAATCGTAATGTTTTTTTAATTAAAACGTCTGATATAAGAGGCCAAATAAGTCACGGCATTAAAACTGTATTTATTCATATCTGAATGGCACAAACTAAGTTATCTTCCTGGCAATCAAATGTGTGTCGTGCTCTCAGGCGGAGATGCCAGGTGGAGTATGGTAGGACCTTGCACTACGGCACCTCAGCGGCTGCAGAGAGCTCACTGGCTTAGCGTTCATGAGCTTCGGTTGCGCTGCGTTCTCTGTTCATCTTCAGTTTGTCTCATATCTTCGAGTGGCCTTGGACCAGCACTTGCACTTTCCTGGCTGCCATGGCAACAGGTAAACTCAAAGGAAATTATTGCGGGCCAGAGTCAGTGGTGTTTTCAATGGAAAATGTTGAAATGTGAATTCATGGCACGAGTTCAAAAGGAGAAAAAAAGTAATCACCATTGACTGAATGTGAGGAACAGCTGAATGCAGTCTGCTCTGTGGTTCCTCAATGTACTGTGGACAGCCATTCACCATTTTCAATATAGTCTCTATTAATATTTAGTAAAAAAAAAAAAAAACACCTGCAGCTGGACTCTGCAGAAGCCAACTTTGGTGTTTTTACATCTTGGCACTAAATAATAGTACTTGCATATGTACCACAGCGATATATTGCTGTCTCTTTCGACAAATGTAATTATGGTAAGTCGCTTTGGATAAAAAAAAGCCCATGTACAGTATGAAGGATATTTTGTTTTAATATATAAATATGAAGTGCAAAGGAATATTAGTTAAGTATATACTGTATATACATATATACATATTACATCCATGCATAGCACACACCTCACCATCTCTGATCATCACCGGTTCTATGATCACCAACAGTTATGCCTTCGTGATTTGCTTCAGAGTACGGCGTATACAGAGCATACGAGCTGCAGAAAACTGAATTCAACTTAATATTTGGACATGCCTGGCTACCCCATGTTACCCTCCTTCTCTACGGTGGCTGAGAAGTGCCAGACTTCATGAGACCAGTGCTGATCTTGTACCACAGCAGGGGGGTGATGAATAATTTACAAGTTATTACCCTTTCATCTTCTCAGGTCCGATCTCACACTCTCTCCCTCTCTCTCTCTCTCTCTCTCAGCGCTACAGACCTATATCCTTGTGAAGCCTTGAGATGTGGTAATGGGGAAGCGATCGTCTCTGCATAACAAGCACAGCGTGTGCTGCAAGGATACTGGCGGCCCTTTTGATTTAACTGCGGCCATAGATGGAAATGGAATTCATAATATATGGAGCAGTTTGAATGGACTCTTTGCATTTGTACTGTTGCACAAAACGGTAATCTTCAGCATGTGTGGCGCCCTAGGGGCAAAAACATGTTCTGCCATCAATGTATCAATGAATGCAGTTTGCACACTATTCTATGCTATATGAGTCAGGGACTCACTATTTACTATCGGGTCATGGTCTCTCATCTGAGCTCCATTTAAAGCAGCTTTACATATTCAATTATGGACCCGGCAATCAGAAATTGTGTGCAGGCGTGCTCATCGGCTACAACACAGCTCTTTACAGAGATCACACAATAACATGCTCTCGGTTCAAGTAAATGTACATTGAAATAACTTCATGACAACTACAGTATAATATTAATAACTTGTGTTTCCCCCCACGCTCACTTAATTTGTGCTCTGTGACAAACATGTACAGGAAAACAGTGCGTCAACAAGTGCTAATAGGCAACATAACGCATCCACACGTGAAAGATATGTTTTTACATACAATGCAATAACATATGCTATTATATTTTCAATACAGAACCAATATTCAATTGACACAGATAGTTATCAATCATAGTATACAGATTCCCTATGTCCTTGTCACCTTGCTAGAATACACCACACTAGCTCTTCACCAGCAACACTCCTTTGGTCTTTTTCCACTTGAATAAAATAAATTGTAGGTGATGTGAATCCAACAATGGCAGATGGGGAGCCAAATGGCCTACTTTAATGTTTTCCGCTTGTAAGCAGCTGCACCCAAATGCAATATGACACAAAGGAGACATAGCAAGAATTGGGACTATATTGGATTTTGCACTTGCTTTGAACACTCAATCATTGCGTCTTGAGAATGTAAAATTAGGAAGTTTGAGATTCGTTTTTGTGAGTTCCCCCCTCTATCCAGTACAGGAAGTGAGCCTATCGGTAACTAAATGTTTGCTGGTTTGTTGAGGACAAGGAGGTCTATTGATCTTAGAGCAGGCTACTTCCACGATAGCCCTACTTCATAATACAGCTGAGAGAAAATGTGTCACTACTGCCAAATATTTATTACATATGATTAATGAAATGTAATTCGTTTTACAATCTTGTCATTGGAAACTCATTGTCCATGAATTGTATTCATTTTTATATTGTACAAATATATATGTTTAGCCACATATAGAGGACCTACAACTGCCATAATCCATATCAAGTCATTTCATGTTTTGTTCTGTAAATAGGCATAACCTAAATTCTAACCCTAACTCAACAAAAGCTGTCTGCCTTTTAATTCAGTTACTATGGGCCTATAATAAGGAATTGTCCGACATAATCTCCCTCTTCCGCGACCTCCACTGGCTCCCGGTAATCGCTCGCATTAGATTCAAGACACTGGTACTGGCCTTCAGCAGAACTGCCCCTACCTAGCTCCAAACATTAGTCAGACCCCACGCCCCAGCCCGAGCCCTCCGCTCAACAAGTTGACGACTGGTACCACCTTCGCTAAAAACAGGCAAACATTGCCCAGTGCCAACTCTTCTCTGTTCTGGTACTGCAGAGGTGGAATGAACTCCCAGCTCATATCAGGATGTAAGAGTTGCTCACTAGCTTCCGCAAGAGACTTAAGACACACCTGTTCAAAGTTCACCTGGACTCTACATAACCCCCTGTATTTGTACATCTTGGCATTAATAGTACTTAGTATTGCTGAGCTATTATGCAGAAACTCGTTCTATTCGTTTTGCAACTGTGAATGATCAAAATCAGCTCTATACTTATCTTCTGCCTCAGCATGCGTCTGTGCCTTCTTATCTACCACAGCGATATATTAATAATTAGCGGACGGACAACCCCCCGTCTTTATTGTCGCAGTCACACCATGCATGTACACCCGTGCACGGCGGCCCTCCCAGTCCACCCCACACACACACACACGCCCCCATAGGTGTCGCCGTGATATTGTTCCTCCGCTTTTATCCCATCCATGGCCATCTTCCTCCGCGGTCAGGCCAGGCGGTGGGCGGTGGGCAGCTAGTGCAGCGCCCGGGGACCACCTCAATCCAACCGCCACTGGTCAGGCGACGGTCTTCTTCCATGTTTTTAGAGGGGTTATATATACAGTGTATATATATGGAGGAACCCCAGGGAGCACGGGGAGAACATGGAAACTCCACACAGAAAGGGCCGTTCACGAAATCCCAGCACTGAAGACATGGGGAGAACCAACCATGTCCCAGGCGGGCATCGATCCCAGGACCTTCTAGCTGTGAGGCGACAGCGCTACCGACTGTGCCACTGTGCCCCAGGTGATATTGCTGTCTCCTTCAACAAATGTACCCTTTGTACGTCTCTTTGGGTAAAAGCCTGTCTGCCAAATGCCCTAAATGTAAATGTTAATTTAATGTAGGGTTATAATTAGACATTTTTGCCTGAAAATACTGTAACAACCAGCCGGAGTCGGGTGTGCAAGTATTCCAAACAGGAGCTTTATTCCACACAACTTAGCCTTACTGCTAACACACGTGTCTCACTAGGACCACACCAACTACAACAAGACGAGAAACCTGAACAACCAAAAGACCCTCCCCTCCCGTCCTCTCACCCAATCACCAGCCCCGTACACTCAATGACACATACAGACTACTGATTGGCCGAAAGGCGGGAGTTCACCTATGACGTGCTACCCAGTATTCACTGGGTCGCTACATTACCCCCCCATCACCAAGTTCCTCGCTCTCGAGGAACAAACCAAAACATTTATAAATAACATTAAACAAAAGTGCAAACAACATAACCACGACACAATAGACAACGGTCTAATGCTGGAACTCTCTTTTTTTTTTTTCTGTTTCCCCAACGTCCCACAACGTTTATTCCCCCACTCTCTACTCTAGGAAGATCCGGGTAGACCACCGTCACTTCCAGTGAGACCAGGGCGTATTCTTGCCCTCTCTGAACCTAAGGTCTCACTCTAACAACTAACTCTCCTCCCCTCCCCTCTAACCCTAACCCCACAAAGTCCCTCAAATGCTCCGGCTGTCTCCGGCGCCTGCGAGGCCGCACTATGGGGAAGACTGGAATCCCGGGGACCTCTGGCCCCTGACACGGTGTTTCTCGCTCTTCCCAGTGGCTGTGCAGGGTGGAGTCACTGGTCTCCAGCCTTCTCCTGGTAGGCGAAGGGGCGTGGGCTGGGTGGCCCGGGGCGGCTGCACAGGTGATCCCATGGCCCCTGATGCCTGCATCGAAGCCCCCCCTCGGTACAGGGCCAGTCTGTCTCTGTGTAGCGCCACTTTCCTCCCTCTGGATGACAGCTGAACCCTGTAAACCACCTCCCCCAACCTCTCCAGTATTCTGCAAGGGCCCATCCACAGGCTGTCCAGCTTCGGACAACGGCCCTTCTTCCGCTGGGGATTGTACACCCACACCAACTCGTCCACTGTGAAGTGCCGCTCTTTTTCCCACACATCATAATGCCGCTTTTGCCTCCCTCCTGCACTAAGCTGCTGTTCCCGGGCAAACGCGTGCGCCTACTCAAGGCGATCCTGAAGCCGACGTGCATACTCAAGGCCTGGGGCCACAGCCAGGGAGTCAGGAGGGCGACCAAACGCCAGCTCTGCCGGGGTGCGAAGCTCCCTCCCCAGCATGAGAAGGGCTGGGGTGCAGGATGTGGTCTCTTGCACCGCCGACCGGCACGACATCAGAATCAGGGGTAGATGGTCATCCTAATCCCGTTGGTGTTTTGAGGTGAGGATGGCCAACTGTTGTCCCAAGGTGCGATGGAATCGTTCCACCAAACCGTCACTCTGCGGGCGCAAGGGGGTGGTACGGGTCTTGTGAATGCCCAGGCACTCGCACATGGAGGAAAACACCCTGGACTCGAAATTCCTCCCCTGGTCACTGTGTAGTGTCTCCAGCTCCCCAAAATGACTGAACATACCCCCCACCAGGGCATCCACCACTGTCTCGGCCTTCTGGTCAGGGAGCGCGTACGCCTCTGGCCATTTGGTGATGTAGTCGATGACCGACAGGACATAGCAGTTCCCTTTCTCCGAGAGTGGTAGAGGACCCACCACATCTATGGCCACTCTTTCCATTGAAGCGGGGCGTGAGGGCGTCCAGGGGGGCCTTTGCGAGCCGTACAGGGGTCGCAGCGGCAGCAGAAGTCTTCCACGTCCCTCCGGCACTGTCCCCAGTAGAAGCCCTGGCGGAGGCAGCCAAGGGTCTTAGTGACTCCAAACCCAGCAGCTCCATGCATGGCTCCGAGTACCTCTGCCTGCAAGCCCTTGAGGACCACCATCTGCCACCGCTCTTCCCCTGATGCTGGCTCGGTCCACGCCCGCTGCAGAACCCCCTGGCACAGGCGCAGAGCCCCAAACTTGGACCACAGCCCTTTGGTGGTTGTGGAGAACCTTGCCACCGTCTCCCACGGAGGCCGCTGCTGTGCCTCCACCCAGTGCCTCACTGGCCGTAGGTCCCGGTCCTGCTCCTGCTTCCAATCTGCCAGGCAGTACCTACTGCGGAGGTCCAAGGAGGAGAACCAGGAGGAGCCGGAGACTAGGTCCAGGGACTCGTCGATGCGGGGCAGAGGGTACGAATCCTTCCTGGTTACCCCATTCACAGGTCTGTAGTCTGGGCAAAGCCGCCAACCCAGCTTCTTGGGGACCATGACTACGGCTGCGGCCCGTGGACTGTCGGAAGGCTCAATAATGTCCGCTTGCAGCAAGTTCAACACCGCATCACAAGCCTCCTGTTGCGCCAGCGGGAGGCGACGAGGGCAACATTTAATAGGACGCGCGTCTCCCGTGTCGATCTCGCACTCGGCCAAGTGGGTCATCCCCACTTCCTCGTCACTCAAAGCAAAACTGCTTTGGAACTCCTGCAGCAGCTGCCACAGCTGTTCCTGTTGTGTGTGTGTGTGGGGGGGGGTTAGGCTGCCAGTGTTCTTTTTTAAAATGTCTCTTAAGGCCAGACTTATCCCGTTAGTCTTGGTCTGGGACCCCGGCAGCAGTGATGGAGCGGTGGAGGTGCACCCGATGATGGCGACCCCCCAGAGTGGGTGTTTCTGGTGGGTGGGGCTGGGTACCGTCTCTATGGCACCCACTGTTGATGTCAACAGCCGGACAGGAGGCCTAGTAGGGGGGTTAATGGGGGCCATAGACACCACCGGCCCATCACGGAAGCTAACTACCCCCTCCCCAAAATCTAACCGGCAGCCTGTAGCCTTCAAAAAGTCCAAAACCAAAATACAGGGCTCTTACACTGTCGCCACCCACAACTGGTGACGCACTAACCACCCCCCTAGCGCAAACGTAACAGTAGCTTTACCCATCAACGGTGCTAGCTCTCCAGTAACTGTGCGTAGTTGCACCGCTCTGGCCTCCAGCTCTGTCCCCCCCGGAACCATGTCCACCCTCAACAAAGTCACTGTCGACCCTGAGTCCACGAGGGCCATGCATTGCCTACCTTCTACTTCAATGGTAATGAAGCAAGAGTCAACGATAGCGGCACGCCCCATGACGACGACCGGGCCCTTGATGTTGTCTCCCTCTGCTTCTGGGGCGAGCGGCGCCTGGTTTCCCCACCGGTGCTGTGGGGCTCCTTCTGCTGATGGTGGTGGTGACGACTGGGACAAACGGGTCGGAGGTGGGGAAGGGGGTGGGATTCGCATATCCCATTCTATGCAGGCCCCCAAGCCGTTTCCCTGAGCCTGGCGTGATTTGGGGCAATCTCTGGCCAAATGCCCGGGAAGGCCACACCCCCAGCAAAGCCTGGGGCCCTGTTGCGGCTGGCGTGGGGTCTGCAGCGACACCGCCCGTATCAGCTCCGTCAATTCCGTGATCCAGGCAGGCCTTTCTTCCTCTGCGGGCCTCCCTACTGCAGCTCTCACCGCATAATGGCTCTCTCTCTGATGGCTTCCCACAGCCATGCCCCACACGTTCTCTCTCTCCACAGCCATCTCTACAGCCGTCTGTAAGGTAGGGGGGGGTGCTGCAGCTGCACCTGGACACGTAGCTCCGTGGGTAGAAGGGCTCTGATAAATTGATAATGCCAGCTCACTCTGCACCCCAGGGGGCATGTGTGCATATGCCCGCCGCGTCAGGCTCTCAATGTCATTGGCCAACAGTCTCAGCGGCTCACCTGATCTTCTGCCTCGGTTAGTAAGTTCATTACGTAGGAGCTCTGGCTGGAGAAAATGACCAAACCGTCTCTGTAGAGCTCCTACTAAGGCGTCATAATTATGCCTGTCTTCTGGGGTGAGAAGCAAAAGGCAGGACAGAGCCTCCTCCGTGAGGCATAATGCCAGCTGTAGAGCCTTGGTCTCCCTCGACCACTCTTCTACCGTGGACAGTTCAAATTGGGCATGGAAAGCCTCCCAGTCCGATTTGCATCGCTAAAATGTCGGCTGAGGTGACATTCTGCCACGTGCAAAACTCTCGCAAACTCTCTGGCCGTGTCTTCTGACCTGCCACCTGCCCCGTCTTCGTCACTCCCTTCTTCCTTCTTCACACGTGTGCCGACGGGTACTCCATAAGTCACATGTGTCAAACTCCCGGCCCGCGGGCCAAATCCGGCCCGTGAAGGAATTATCTTTGGCCCGCATGACAAAATCTATTTACTATTAGAGCTGGCCCACTGGTATATCATACGCGCCACCATTATACTACAAATCCCATAATGCACTGCCCGTGCGTTGGCACATCGATCACAGGCCCGCGAAAGCGCCCCCACTCGTTCATCAGCACTTCTGTCCACTTTCATCCCTCTCCCCACAAAATGGCTAAACAAAAGGTGGACTTTGAAAACAGGGGTTTTCAAGACAGGTGGGAGGCACAGTACCTGTTTGCGGATTTAAAGGGCAAAGCTGTGTGTCTTCTGTGCGGAGACAGTGTGGCTGTAATGAAAGAATGCAACATAAAAAGACACTATGAAACGAAGCACCACGACAAATACAAGCATCTGGACACGACACAAAGGCTACAGAAGGTCTCGTGTCACAGCAAGCCATGTTCACTAAAGCCAAATCACAAAGCGAGGCTGCTGTTAAGGCCAGTTTTATTGTGGCAGCAGAGATTGCAAAATCATCCTGGCCCTTTACCGAGGGGGAATTTGTCAAAAACTGCATGATTAAAGTTTGTGACGCCATGTGCCCAGAAAAAAGGCAAGCATTTTTAAATGTGAGCCTGAGCCGAAACACCGTTGCTGACCGTGTTCGTCACCTTGCTGCCAATCTCCAACAACAGCTTGTGGGAAAGGGAAA
>OMOU01045128.1:0-10494 GCA_900312585.1 Malacocephalus occidentalis
TGTGGGGGGGCGTGGTGATCTTATCAGCTGTGGTACAGTTGTCTGTACTTGCCGGCACACTCCTTGAGCATCTGGGTAGGGCCTTCAGCCAGACTTCTGTGGACAAGCTAAAAACAAACCCCTAAAAAGACAACACAAGTTAAGGTCATCCCGGTAAAATGTTGTTTTGATGGCATGCATTGTGACGCCTTCTTCATTTCTGCTTAACAGGCCATCTTTGCCGGTCGAATTGTGTCATATATACGGAGTGAAAAATATATGTGAGTCACAGCAGCAACCGTTTAAGATCAGTGGTAATTATTATGTCACTGCATCATATTTGCAAATATGGGAGCAATTGGCATATTTGCACTTTGATTACAGCCTTCAGTGCGAGACTTCTAAATAACAAACTTGCGTTCGTTCTAACTTAAAACTCTCAAGAGGAATGGAAGAATGAAGCAGATCCACACGGCCGAACACACACACACACACACACACACACAAAGTACATATGCTGCACACACATGTACACACACCCTCATGCATCTCGCTGTGCACAAGGTGTATGTTTTGCGTACAAATATGTGTTGCATTCTTGCCTTCACAGATAATGAACACCTTCCTGAGTCACGGGTGTCATCGTGCAAATCTGTTAACACAGACTCCATCTCAGCACATTCCAGTGTTACAATCCAGCTGGATTTTGATTTGATTCCGGTGAGTACAGACTTCCATTTACATTACCAGAATCGCCCACCGTTATTGTTATCATCATCATCATAATCGTCGTGATATGACTCGCATATATTGGTTTGCGGTAAATCCAAAATAAATCAAAACAAACAAAGTAGGACTGTGTTCCCTATGACTCAACAGCCGTCAATCACCAGGGTTTAACCAATGGTAGTGCGGAGGTGTGGTTCTGCTCGACTAACGCTGCTCTCACTAGACCAGTGGGGTGGGTTGCAATTGTGACTCCAGCGTCCGGGGGTCTAACTCTGTCTTTCTCTCCGTTTATTCACATTTTCTTATGTTTGTCCTCCACCAATCATAAGTCACCAATCATAACTCCATATTGCACTCTCATTCAAAGAGTAGCAATAGTAATCTTTGAATCTTTGGTAATCAAAGATGACCAATTTTTACGTAGTTTACGTAATTTTGTGGCTTTATTCTGCCTCAACGTCTGTGTAAAAGGTCCAAACATGCAATGGAGGGGGTCATTTTCGTTTAGCCTTTTACACAGTAGTAACAGAGCCTCCACAACGCCGGCATCGATGCATGTGTAAAAGGAGTAAGCTGGCATGCCAGGACAGGGGTGTGGTGTTTTGGTGCATATATGCAATGTCTTCATTTTAATTTCTTATCCCAGCGTTTTACTGTTCACATGAATCTGCCATTGTAACGTAGCACATGCAACATGTTGCATATGGTACAGTTCATGTAAATGTGCCCGACTAGCAAAAGCCCCACCATTATGGTTTAGAGAGCAATGAATGAATGTCGGCATGCTATGTAATAGCACACACCATTCTGCCATTATGCTGGCTTTTTGTTGCCTTGTGAGACCATTCTGATCTTGCAAGTTAACCTCTCTGAAGATTGGTCCCGACAGGCATCAGTTTGTGGCCGATCAATCAATCAGCGTCCTATGAGGAAGTACTGGCAGCTACGCCAGCAGGCATGGTGATAGACAGTTGGTTCATCCAAGTTTCAACAGACGACTATACAGACGACTGCTCGGTTCTCACAACTGAGCTCTTGAGGGAAAGCATACTGTGGGAATGTTTGGTGTGTGTCGTTGGTGGCTGGCTTAATTGGCCTCACCTGGCCCAGTTCGTCTGGAGGTGGGGTGGGGCTGCAAGCCTGTGGTGCATTGGCTAATCAGTGCACTACCGGTTAAGTTGGCCACCAGCACACACACACACACACACACACCAAGGAGAGAGCTCTAGCATTCTAGCTAGCACCATTACATCTGCTCCATACCATTTTCTTCAACTACAACTTCACAATAAACCGGACTTCAAACACCACAACCAGCCTGTGTCCTTGGAGGAGCCCCGAACTAAAGCCACTATCGTGGCATTGTAGCAGAGTCATTTCTACACATACCATCACATCATTTGATGATATGCTTTTACAGCAGGGGCCACATCATCTCAGAGTTGACTTTTGGGGTCAACTCCTAGATTGCTAGTAGTAGTAACCTATCTCAATGTTGTTCCATCTGCAATGGTTCCTTTTGTAGTCTACTGGCTAGGGGAAAGGGTACCATCCAGGACATGGACGATTTGATTGGGATTTGATCGAGCAAACATCAGCATTCCATCCGTTCTCTCGGGCCCATTTAAAGCCTCAGCAACCAGGAGGAACAGGTGGTTTCACTGGCCACATGGGCCTACTGGAGAAACAGCCACCGCATCATGTATGACAACAAGTCTTTATCTGAAGCCGGCCAGATCCGGCCTCTCTGCAACCCACCCTGTGTCGTCATCATCATAGGTGGCGACGGTGAATCGAAGTGTGTCCCACGGCAGTCCTGTCACAGGACAACTGCTGTGAAGCCCTCTGGGCACAAGTAGCAGCCAACAATCAATCAACTGATAGAGTTTGATCAACGTCTCCTTCCACAACACGGGGGGAGGGGCTTACGAGGCATTCCTTCCTGTGTGTGTGTGTGGGTGGGTGTGTGTGTGTGTTGAGCCGAGGCTATTGAGTCCAGTTTCTATTGATTTCATTTCTAATTGCCCATTGGGTCTTTAAGTCTGTTTTTACAATCTGTTTCAAACTCTTGCATCCATCGCCGTATAGGCGGATCTTTATGAACATACTTATATGAAGAGAACCTTGTGAGGAGATTGCATGTAGGGGGCCACAAAGTAAAGGCAGCATGTTGTGAATGTTTAAAGAGCTGGCGCGGTGCCTGAGTTCTGTACCTCAGAGGCAAGGCTGCATTTGCCTCCGCAGCACACAGCCCTAATCGGCTGCATAAAAACAATCATTAACTGAGCTCCTGCTGCCTGCAGCCCTCCACCACCCCTCACACGTGCGCACACACACACACACACACACACACACACACACACACATGCCCGCAACACATGCGAGCGCGCGCATGATCCTTCTCTATGTACAAACACGGACGTTTCGCCACAGGACTAAAAGAGTGCATGTATGTCCCATGTATGTCCCAGCAACCCTTTGACAACACAACACAAGACTGTCTTCTCTAGAGAAGCTCTTGTACTTCCTTACTCTCAGCCCAAGACCCACGATCGATGGCTACAAGTATATCACAAAGTGACAGGAGGCAGGTTTCCTCTGATGAAGATACGCCATAGCGAGTGACATCATGGAAATGCTTGTTGCGCAATACTTCCCCTCCCTCCCTCGCCGATTTGGCAGTCGCGTTACGATGAATTCATAAGACTACAAATGCATATTCGTATTATTTAATCGTTTAAAATATTACAGCAAATGCCAATAAAATGTGTGTTCCAATCATTTCATTTAACTTTAATCAGTGTGGAAATACAGGCCAACTGTGTACTAAAACCATCCATTTTTACAAAATGTCAGTAAGCATTTGATATGCAAACAATTTCTGGGTGAACAGCACACACGCACACACACACACACACACACACACGTACGCACGCACAAGCTCTTTTACGATTTTATGGCGTTTAATGGTGTGGGGGGACATAAACCAAGCCATGGGACGTACCAAGAGTGGGGTCCGCCCATAGGTTGGTAGGCTCTTGGCTGCTCCGCTGTGTTTGAATGCTGTTGAGAAGGAGCCATCTGCTGCTGTTTATGGTTCATTAGCCTCGCTACCGAAGATAGCCAGGCTGCCCCCCACAGCAACAGGTACAAAAGGCACACTCTTCTCATACTGCCACTCTAAACGTCACGTCACGCGATCCACTCAGAATAATTCATACGGGGAAAATCTGGCATGGTGTTTTTTTACCGCACTCCCGCGGCGGCTAATACAGTATACAAGAGTCCTGTTGGTGAAGGGTGGTGTGGGGTGACTATTGTGGAAAAACTCCTATCCTAATGCATACCTTCCGAGAGGTCCATAGGCATACTGTGAATCAGCCAATAGTAACGTGATCTCGCCCTTCCGCGTGCATATAACACACTCCTCCAGGGCCTATACAGGGGGGACACAATAGACATTCTCATTTTCTTGATCCGCCCGTGATCTGACGGACATCACAGGCCAAAAGTCAGGCCAAAGCTGAAGTATGTGTGTCAACGTGAGGGGAAACGGTACCTGAATTACGTCCGCCTCTCCTATGACAAACACCAGCTTGCAGTCCTTTTCCACGACACTGCGGTCTTCCAGGACGCCCTGCAGTTTCACGGTGACTTCCTGGCCCCAGGTGGGGCACGGGGCCTCGGGGGGCCCAGGCTTGAGGATCTTCTTCCTCAGCTGGCAGTCGTCTGCAAAATGTAGAGGAAGGGTCATGTGGACGGTATGGGGCTCATCTGATAGTTGGTTGACATATTTTGGGTTATTTTGTCGTTTAATATACATAGTACGTAGATTTGGTTTCTTGTAAGATGTATGCTAGGAGTGTTGCGCCAACCACTGTCAACGCCTTGTATTTTGTATAGCCTATTGACAATCCTACCTGTAATATTCTGCCAATCTTCTGCCATGAACAATTCCTCAAACGAAGACGAAGTCCATTCCTCCATCCCATAATCTGGAAAGAGACTTTCTCCAGAACTGTCCCTCTCCAACACCACATCTGTGTTGGACGGGTCCTGGAATCGGACCGTTTTCCAGCTGTTTGTTTTTCTGAGTTTCTTGCCATCCGCCCGTTCCCCAGCTCTCAGGTTCCCCCTGTCTGAATCGTTTTCGAGTGTGTGACCGTCTCCATCTTCACATTGGCTCACCGTTTCAACGTCCTCTTCGCTACGTGGCTCCTCTCCTGCATCTGGGCCTGGCTCGTCCACACCCTCCGTCTCGGCAGGTGCGTCCGTGTCAACGGGCCCGGAGAAGGCCTGGGGTTCATCGGGGCCCTTGGGAATTACCGGGGACTGCTTGGGCTCCTCGGTAGGCGGCTCTGGTTCCATTTCCCGATCAGGAGCCAGGGACACCATCTGGGGATGGCTCCAGAGAGATGAGATGATGGTCCTCCTGGCTCGTTGCGGGTCAAAAGTTTCTTTTTAGTCTTTCTGGGTTGCGAGCTGCGCCGTTGTATTGAAGTACTTAAATCTGCAATCCAAGAGAGTGAACACAAGGTATTTAACGGAACGGAGCATCCGGATTTCTTCAGTCAGAGCTTTCGTGTGCGAAGGTGTGTCCAATCAGCTGCAGTTCGCCACTACTCTGCTGCACTCTGACCCCGTCTCCCGCATGCTCACCACAAGAAATGAACAATGTCAAGAAATAGTGCGGTGTACGAAAGCACTCACAGTCAGCAGGCTGGTGCGATGGTAATCTGAAGGATTACAAGACCAAGACCTAATCTGTCAGCCTGTCCATAAGCTCCTTAATGACTTCATCACACTGCGACGTAGGGGCCACCGTCTCTCTCGAGTTATATTTTGGAAAGGTTGTATATATTTACCATCATGCTATGGAAAGCAAAAGGGGAAGGACTAGTCAAACACTGTTTACACTGCCATCAGAAGAGCTTGTCACTTCCTGTATAGTTCCTGTTCCGATGAGTCATTACTATCATGCAGGCAAAGCAAACGGACAATGGACATCTTGGTGCTTATTTTTTTAAATATATATATATGTACTATACTACTACATGTGCCTGTGCTGCTCTGTGAGTTCATTACAGGGCTGGTTTGTGTGTTGGCTTCTCTCTCTAAAATATATTGAATGTACACACAGAGGCATCATATCCCCATGGACGCCAGACTTCTAATAAAATGCAGACATGACGTTCATAGCATAGGCCAGCTGAGTTTCGGTTGACATTTTCATCGGATGCCCGTAGTTGGCAGGAGCAAAGAGGGGTCAATCATATGCATAACCTTTAAAACTGGCAACCACAACATTGGCATCACATCGAGAGGAACATCGATGGCCATAAAAAATATGTGTCCAGTTTGCTTTCCCTGTGTATGTTAGACAGATAGGGAGAGAGTGAATGCGTGTGTGCGTGCGTGTGTGTGTGTCAGAGAGAGAGAGGGAGAGGGAGGGGGGGGAGAAGTGAGAGCTCCAGTGACGTGCTTACGGCAGCACCCAGTCTCGCTGCAGGATAACTCCGCCCCGGTTCCAAGTGACGTTTCGAGAGAATGTCGCCGATGCCCCTCAGTTGTGGAAATGGCAGCGCTCGGACAGGAGCATCGCTATGGGCTCTCGTGTGTTCAAATCAACAAAAACGCGTCAAACAAAACCCTGTATCACGTGAAGCTGACTGACACCGCAATCCGGACGCTCGAAGCGTACCAGAATTTAAAGGTAAGGCCGATATCGGGTTTTAGTTTTTTTTCTCAGTGTTGCTTTCATTCCCTTTGAACTAAGCTGTCGGCTGTAAACTAAGCTGTTAAATTCAGATGATGACACCCTACTTTTACTTTTAGGACCCCCAAAAAACCGTAAAAGTGTCATGTAGGTGCTATGGGCCTGCGTGTAGGTTGACTGTGAATGGCTCTATCTGGAGTAGATGGAGCAACTCAAGCTTGCATTCTAATCACTAAATATAAGCAGTAGACGTGTGAATGGACTTCTTACCACAGTATGAAAGTTTATGTGGACACTTTACACTCTTGAATGGTGTTCGCGAGATCCATTTATTGTTTCATAGAACAACTTCCCAAATGTCACGGGTGATTTATATTCGGTTGTTTTAGGGACGGCATATAACACTATGTTGTTTGTAATATGCAGTCCTTATGTCTACTCTCTGACAGCTCCATGTGCATGACACGACTGAGGATGGCTTTTATCTTCTCGTTGTAATAAATAATAACTAAGTGAGAGTCGAGCGACTATCCGAGTGGGCTTGTTTAGAAAAGACTGAATTAATATATTTACTTACTCCGGCTAGACTTGGATGTGGTTGTTGTTGTTTTTTTGTTGTTTTTTTGTCAAAATGGAGCAACATATGCCTATACTGTGGCATTGTCCCGTCGTAGGGCTGCAACATTCATTTTGTCCTACTTGAGGGTGGGTTTTTTCTGGTTTTACCGTCGTTCCGTGGGGATTCGGCGAGTTGTCGCCGCTCCGTACGCATTGTTTTACCCATTTCTACGCCGTCGGAAACCCGCCCACGTCGACAGCTCATTGGTCCATTCGCCAACGTAAACCAATCAGAGCGCCCGACGACTTCCTGGAGGCCAAATAACAAAGGGCACGCTACTGGTTACTATTCTGCCACTTGTATCCAGATAAACAGTGGCATATCTGAATCAAGATGGATTAAATAAAACCCCAAATCAAATTAATAGCCGAAGTGAAACAATTGTTATTAAATAGCCTAGGCCAGTTGGGCACAATGTTATACACATTTTAATTCAATGTAATGATTTCAGGTTACATACAGTTCATGACACATAATGAAAAGAGAGGTAGGCTATTGATCTTTCAATTTGTGTGCTTAACGTTGACTAGAGTAAAAGCTAGGCCATAGCTGTGCCTTATAATACTGTAATAGCCTAGGTCCTATTTACTACCAGCCCATATTCTTGCCAACCTTTTCAATAGAAACTATGGGTATTCTTCCAAAAAATGTGTTGTTATGGTATTGCACAAAGAAACCTTAGCTGGAAAAAGATGTTCTTCCTGTTGTTAATTCCTATGCAAATGTATGATATGATTGTTGCCAGACCCCTGATCTATGAATAACATGTGACGGCAATTAGCAAGTAGAAAATACAAATGGGTCTGTTCACTCTAGAACCTGCTATATGATGGCTTCACATGTCATCATTCATTGACAGAAACACGTGTATAGCCCAGGCTACTGTGTATTTGTGAAACAAATTCTGAAAAAAAAAATAACCAAGCCAAACATTTTGACGTTGACACTAACCAGTGGCTGTCCCCCTCCACAGGAGTCACTGCCAAATCAGCCAGCGATTTGCTTCAAGGGTAACCAGGGGGTAAGATGTTTTGCATGCCTTCTAAAATGTCTTGTACTGCACTATTTTATTTCCTTTTATTTACTCTTTTCTTTTCTTTTGATTTATCCTAAAGGCATATTTATTACAAATAAGCCTCTCGGACTGTCGATAGGATAACGCTATTGTCCCCACTTTGGACAGGCTATTAAGATGTATAGAAACCCATATGTTTGTATGTGTGTGATGGCCTATATGCTGATAACGCTCTCTCTCATAAAAAGGAAGACATGGTGATTCACACAAAGAGAAACATGTGGCGCGTTAAACCCAACGTGACTTGCGAAGCGGGGCATATAGGGTCGACATGTGAGCCGGTGGTAGAAAATGCACGTGCGTCTGGCCCGAGGAGTCCGGACGGCAATGTTCCCCAACTCTGCCCCCCGCTAGGCTACTACCACCAGCACCACCACCACCATCGCCACCACCCTACATTTTACCACAACAATCAAGCCTGTCTGTCTAAAAGGAGCTGCTCCGCTAATCCTCACCAGAGCCGATTGCGATGACAAAAGTGACTTTGCTCTGTACACAAATGCTGGGTCTGTGCCGCTCACACGGGTCCTGGAAGCGCTGCTAGGACCGGGGGTATGCCATACCCCCAGGCGGCGAGCCAGGTTACTGGGTCAGGCTCTCGCTACTGGGGGAGGCTTTGTTCTGAGAGGGGATGGCGGGGGGGGGTGAACCCCAGGGAGCCCCCACATCTTCATGCCTGGTGTCTCTCTGCACAGGCACGGGGAAAAAATGTGATCTGACATGAAGCAACGTCGTTTGGAAATGTTTTGGCCTTCCTTATCGGCACAGCGCTGGCAGCACAGACAAAATAGGCAGACGCCAGGGCGCAAATCGTACCCGTGTGTAATATCGCAGGAAAAGAAATGCAAACAAGCATCCTGATCCCTCAATGTGCCGTCCTTCTGTAAAGCAATTTCTCAAGTGTGTGTGCAATTGAAGTATGCTTTAATCACGGAATAGGATTTGGGTGATTATATCTGGGGGTTGGCACATTGCATATTCAAATTGCTTTACAACACTGAAAGCATGTTGGTGCTCCCTCCCCCTCCGACAATGGTTCCTGAGCTGGACCACGGGGCATTAATGAGGCAGCGGCAGGCGTGGGGGGAGACCAGATTAAGCCGTTAGTGGGGGGAGTCGTTTTTGGTCAACATGGCCGATGGTCTTACAGTGTGCTCGGAGTTAGTTGTCTCTGGATCTGAAACAACAGCACTGCAGATGATAAATCACGACACCTCCCTCCACCGTTCTTCTCCTTGCATTTATGGCACACGTGTGTATACTTTCTATTTTCCCTAACCTCTGTGGTGTGGAACACTGGGTGCCCATGGCTCCGCTGTGTCGAGGTGTCCCTGAGCAAGACATCTCATCCCAACTGCTCCCTATGAGCTGGCTGCTGCCCTGCATGGTTGACACCGCAATCGGTGTAGAAATGTGTGAATGTGGGGCAATAGTGTGAAGCGCGTTGGGTACAATCGCTTTGTAAAAAGCAATCCATTTACCGTTTACTACCACTGCCATGGCATCGTGTGCCAAGATTGTAATGCCGTGAAAAGTCATGGCGCCCTTACATTACTAGGACAGCCACTGATTAAGACAGCAAGTTATTTAACGTGGATAAAAATTACAGCATTCTACCGACAAATATGGTAAACATAACAATAAATATAAGAGTGTAATGTCATTGCACTTGCACTTTTTTTGCACTTCACAATCATTTTCTTCACGTCATTATCGCAAGAACAACTCAAGTATGAAGTATTCTGAGATGCTTTATCGTCTTTGTGGCAAAAACACATCAAAACAAACCAACAGGCCTGTCCTGTTGCTTAAGTCACCAGAATCTGGTCTTCCAATCCCGTCTCTGAAAGCCTACGTGCTAAGCGTCAGAGAGTAAGTAAGGAAGTAAACAAACCCTTGTGTATGTGCCCTCCCTAAGCCTCCTATCTGCCTCCTAGCCTCTTGACACTGATAATGTGGTTGGTGCTCTGTGGTCCAGAGACATCATCACAGTTATTGTGAATTGAGTTCTACACGACTTGAGAATTGATGTGGGCTATGTCATTTGTTGGATGTTGGTAAATCTGTGAATCTAAATTACATTTAAGATATAATACTAATACTACTGTTCTCGGGGTATTGCACATACACGCATTGTATGAGCCAAAGACCTCCACCAGGTTAATTATTAGTTATTTTGTCCAATGACAAGTCCACTTTCAGTCTGCTTCGTGTACATTAAAAAAAAAAACGCGACGGTGAGGAAATATTCGTATTTGTTTAGCCATTTCTGTAACCTTGGAATAGATGAGATTCTTCCGGCCCTGCGTACGAATGTAGCGTCTCTCGTGGACATGTTCTCCAGATGACTGTGAGACTGGGCTCCCCCCCCCCCGC
>OMOU01045130.1:0-10116 GCA_900312585.1 Malacocephalus occidentalis
TCCTAACATGAGACGCCAATGCTGAGATTTACTAAACCGTTCAGGGTGCTTCTGGAATGATTTTTGATGTTAAGAAACGACGGAATAGAAACAATGGGAAGGTCAGTGTTTCACTATGCACCAACAGTGGCAAGAAGAACCACAGTGCGTTTGCATGGGGCGACGTACGATTCCTTGACTACATTTTCACAGAGCGGATCTTGGAATAAATAAAGGTGCGCTAGTGGGTCGACAACCACTCCCACCACGTCCATTACCAAAAGAACCCACGCCTTCCTGGTGAGCCTCTTGTCCCTACAGCAGAGCGTTAGGCATGTTGATGCTCTGCCAGCGCAGGCAGGTGGTCTTGGAGTGCTTGTACAGGTGGGACGACTGGCTGAAGCGCTTGCCGCACTTGAGACACGCGTACGGCTTCTCCCCCGTGTGCACGCGGATGTGCTTCTTGCAGTCTGTCAGCGTCAGGAAGGTCTTGCAGCAGATCTTGCAGGCGTACTTGCGCGCACCCTCCACCACCAGCACGTTGTGCTCCGACAGGGCCTTCTTGCATTTGGACAGCACGTCCGCGGAGGCCCGCGTCAGCTGCGGCGGGGGCAGGGAGGTGGGCCGGCCCCCACACCCCTCGTAGCCCCCGGCGTCATTGAGGAGCAGCGGTCCGCCCAGACTCGACGAGGAGGAGGAGGGGTCTTGGATGGAGGCCGCGCCGCCTCCTCCTCCGCCGTTGGCTAGCTTAGGAGCCATGCGTCGGTAGCCAGGGTAACCCATGGAAGCGTTTGTGGCTCCTTCCGCAGCCCTGGAGTCTTGCGCTAGGGAGTGAAGGCCCAGGCTGGAGTGCTGAAAGTCCAGACCAAACGGATCGGAACCAACCCCCGGCAGGCTGCCCAGGTCGTCGCGCAGGGGCCGCAGGAAGAGGGACTCTCCGAAACCGCCGTGGCTGTCGCTGCTCAGGGAGCCCGAGCACAGCAAGGAGGCGGAGCCGGACGTGCCGGCACCTTCTTGCCCGAAAAGGAAGTTATGCGCAGTGACCGCATCGCCGGTTGTGGTGTTGGGGAGGTTATCGTCCCTGGCGACTGACCCGGCACCTCCAAACCCCTTGGGGCTGAGGAAGTTGGAGATGCTGAAGCCGGCTTTTCCACTTTGGCCGTTGCTACATCCGAAACCCCCGGTGATCCCGGAGGCCCCGCCCAATCCGGCCTTGAGCCGCAGCTGGGAGCTGGGCTGGAGCATGGTGTCGGCGTGGGGCTGGGGGTCAGAGGATAAGCTGTGGTCGCTACTCTGGGTGCTTTCTGGACTGGGCTCCACCTTCTCTTCCTCGTCCTGACTCCCACGACCGGCCGGGTCGCCGCCCTCCGCTTGGGACGTCACATAACTGGTCTCGTCGGTGGGCTCGGGGGAGCTGAGCGGCTCACATTTGACCACCACCTGCATGGCAAATTAAACATTACATCACACACATCACATGTTAGATGTAGTTATTTTTAGATATATATTTAAGAAGTTCAAATTCTAATATGATCACTTCACCTTCTCTTCCAGTGCCTCCTCCTCCTCTTCCGCCTTGGACATGATTTTCGCTTCGACTCTGTTGTCTCTGAGGTCTCCTTCCTCTTTGTACTCCTCCTTCCCCACTCCACCCTGCATCCTCCCCGACTCCTCCCCTTCACAGTGCACACTGTCCGATTGGCTGGGCATCTGAGCATCATCTTGGGAAGCCCCGGCTAATCCAGAAACCTCCGCAGATTCGTCCCCCATTTTGTGAGAGTCTGGCGAGAGCAGTGACCCTTCCTCCCTGTCTTCTGCCTCTCCCAACAAACCTCTGGTGGTCACCGAGGGGTGGTTTCTCTGTCTGGGTCTGTCATCCGATAGGCCCAGTGAATGCGTTGGCTTGCGCTTGAGTAAGCGTCGGATCGGGAAGGACACCGCCTGTTCACCTGCCCCACTGTTCAGAGACCTTCCCACCCCGTCCTCCTCCATGCCCCCCAGAGCTGAGCTCACAAGGCTTAGCCCCAGCTGCTGCAGCAAGAAGGAGCGCTGCAGCCTGGATGTAGCGCTGTTAGCCGCTAGGCTAGCATTGGCTGCCAACTCTGCTGCTGCTTGCTGCTGTTGTTGTTGCTGTTGTTGTTGTTGTTGTTGCTGAAGCTGCTGCTGCTGCTGTCTATGCCTCTGCTGGTCCTGTTGAGGTTGCTGCCGCAGGGCTCTGTCGGCCTGGGGGGACACGGGCAGGGTACGGTTGGTCAGGTAGTGTTTACAGGCCTTCACCACGTTGTTTAGGTGCAGGTGTGAGGCCGCCAGGAGGATGTCCATCACGTTGCTTTCCCCCAGAACCAGCGTCGACGTGTACATCATGTCCACCAGCGCGGCAAAGGCTTGTGCTGTAACCACCTGGTGACCAAGCAGGAAATGACGACCACTTCATCTGTATGATATAATAGTCTCGGCTAAATCCAGCAAAATAAAAGATGTAAACAACCCCCTTCTGGTTATATGTGCATCACCAGCTTAATTATTAGCATGTCTACTATCGCAGCATATAATTATTAGGACAGCATTACACATCCTCTTGTTGACATGAAGCGTGTGACAGTCCTTCTTACCTCACTGTCCAGCTGGATCATGTTCATGCTAGTGTCTCCCTCGGTCACAGTGAAGAGGGCTCTGAAATGGGTACTGCAGGCTGCCAGCACTGACCGGTGGGCCTTAAAGTGACGGCTGCCCACCATAATCACACAGTCACACAGCTGGCCATGGACACGCTGATAGTTGAGTTGCTGGAAGATCTGTTCAAAGTGGCTGGGAAAATCCATTGTCCTAAAGAGCGGTGAGAAGTGAGAGATGGAGTCTGTCGTGAGGGTGGAATTTAACATTTTCTTCTGACGATAGTGACTTTTCTATTGTTTACAAACACAATCGTATGCAGTTCTATACATATACAGTATATGTTCATGTAACCATGGAATTGATGTGCCTCCATTAATTAAAATTGACATTTGGCCTTTCACTTCAGCCAAATCTTTTTGAGCACCATGCATTGCAATTATGTTGCGAAGTGCCCTGTTCTGTCATGTTCATTGTATTTGGGCTAGCTCACAGGGTAGTCAAGCAAGTAACACTGAGGTTGGTCAATGTTAGTAGTACCGCAACCACTGTAACGTTTAGAATCTGAACAACTTTAGATGGTGTGCAGGGCTTGTGAGTCCTACCTTGACCGCTCCTGAGGAGAAGGCACGGGAACTGACCACCAGGCCCCAGCTACTGGTTCACGAAGCTACCCTGGCTAGCCTTCACATGGGTGTACGACTTTACGTGCATTTGCAGTGGAGCTTGTGACCTGTATCTGCTCGTCAACAGTCGCTGTGTAGCCACACGCTCATTGGCGTATGTCTCGATTGAGTGCAATTCATCAAACCTTGGCGCTTGTCATACTTTTTAAGGAGCGTACCTAGCCAACGACACACTGACTGTGCACCATATTGGATTTAGTGGGCGGAGACACGTGACGTCCTAACGTAGTCCTTGTTTTCTATACATCATACATACATATATTGTGTAAATGGTTTACGTATAATATTATATGATATTATAATATAATATTATATAATGTAATATAATATTATATTGCGCTTTGTGGCGTTTATCTTCTTTGTCTGAAGGTACATTGCAGTACCACTCCTTACCGCAGAGGGCCGCTGTGGTGCGTTTAGTTCCCGTGCCATCCACGCATGCGCGCTCCTCGTCCTCGTAAGACGCCAACAACAATGGCTGCCAATTGCACGTTTGTGTGTTGTGACGAAGAAATAGATACAGATAAAGCTGCTATTGGTAAATACCTTTATATATTTGACCTTTTGGATATTTGAATTATCTTCAGATCGCGCTAATCTAACTAATTACGTCGCGGTTTTTACAGCAAAATTCGTTGTTTACGGCACACGTGGGTACTGTGTGACGCGTGAACTGTACTGTACGACTTACTTATGGTGACTTACGGTGATACTGGACAAAGGGTGTTAATCCTGTATGTCCAGATCTGTGTCGGTAGATAAGTTGGGACAATCTCTATGGTACGATACTGCTTGCAGAGTGGGTTCATAATCATAGAGAATGTCCCGATTGCTCCAATACTTGTCCAGTCTACGTTCGAAAGACTTCCCACTAGGAGCCTCCACAACTTTACTTGGCAGGCTGTTCCATGGATCCACTATCCGTTCTGTAAAGAAGTTCTGTCTGAGTTTAGTGTTGTTTCTCCCCATGTAGATCTTGTAGATATTGCCTCTAGTGGTTTCAGCTCCTTCGTTGGTGGGGATATGGGTGCAGACCTCCTTATCATATTTACCGTTGTTTGTCACTTACAAATGTCTGTTGTATTAGTCCCTTTATAGAATATACTCTAAATATATTGCGATGCTGCCCGGTTTACCGACAGAGCACGTTGTTTCACTTACGTGGGAATGTTTCCGTTTGACAGTTCAGTTTTCCAATGGCAACTTAACAAAAGCAGAGCAGCTGGATTTCACCTTCTACAAGCACACGGACGAGGAGCATCCTCGGAAAAAATCCAGACGAATGTTGGTAAGAAGAAACGAATTGAGTTTGAGCATTTGCTTGTTCTTTCATCGGGGAACTGTACGAGAAAACCGCTGAAACATTGCATGGTTCTACAATCGGCAACGCCATGCAAAGTATGCTGTCTTTTCTCTATAGGTTGCTGAATCAGACAGACTATCGTATGTTGGAAACAATTTTGGAACAGGGTCGTTAAAATGCAACAACCTTTGCAAGTACGTTTTCTTTTTAATTTTGAATGCAAACAAAATAGATGCACAAGCATCTATGTGGTGTGTGGTGTTTTCATCATGTGCGTCCTCCTGGCCTGTGCAGATACTATGTTGGGGTGCTGAACAAAGACACCATGGAGATGGAGATGCACAGTGCTCAGCTCTTTCAAATGCAACCTTTTATGCCAGGTACCAAAAAAACAACTTTTATTCAAACTTGGGGCGTTGAGTTGTAGCTACAGTTATACTTCATTTTCAGACAGGAACTGTCTGATATGTGTTAATGGAGTCAATAGCTGCAGTAGAAATGTTAACATAGTGCAGCTTTAGTGATGTTGTTGTCCAGTTTAAACTCTCACCATGTTCTGTCTAATGTTTGTAACGGTAACGTTTGTGATGTTTCAAACCAGGGGAGGCAAATACCACTGACCAGGATGACAACGCAAACAAGACCTACGCCGAAAAGGTATGCTCGCTCTCAACCACCACACATGCAAAACAAACCACGCCAAAGTTCTCCAAATCGCCACCATCGCCTTCTGGCCTTCTTCCACTGCAATCTGTGTCTGCAGAAGCCTCCGTGACCCTTCTGTGCACGTTGATCATGCGCAGCTGTGCTCGGCTTGTATTTTGCTCTTAGCTGGAGTCCCTGGTGGAGGCGTTTGGAACCACGAAGCAGAAGAGAGCCCTCAGCTCCCGCCGGCTGAACAACGTGGGAGCAGAGTCCCTGAATAAAGTTGTGGAGAAAGCCGCTAACAGCGTCATTGAAGAAAAGGGCTTTGCAGGTGAAAGCATAAATGTTACTGTTACTCTGATTATCTGATTATTATTATTACTTTTTTTTGTTGCTGAAATAAAATGGTGTATATTGATGGTACTTTTGGCTTTTTGGTCAACAATTGGAGGTGTAGGAAGTGCAAGTGATCCAATTGTTTTCTAAATAAAAGTCACGAATGAAATGAGGTCTTGAGTCCACACCAGTGAATTATTTAGGGTACTTCCGACTACTTGCATCAATCTGCTATGTCATCTTTGCCTCCTTGTACAACTGTTTTTTTTAACCAGTTATCTGTCTCACCTTTGTCTCCCCCCCCCCCCCCAGCTCTCAGGGAAGAGTTATATGAAGCCAACACCCAAGAAAACGTGGCTCTATACATACCCCCGTGCTATCCAGATGCTGAAAAGCCTGAAGATGTCTACCTGTTTGATGACCGTATCCTTTTCCGTTCACTATGATCTCTGTGGAGCAGACTTTGTTTCTTTACATTACCTCACCGCCGTGTGTGTTTGCAGAACTGTTACCGGTACATGCTGTGTTTCCTTCATTGTCTGCTAGTCTTGTCTCTGGAGGATTTGAAAGAGTTGGCTGAAGCTGGTTCCAAAATGGCTGCTCTTCCAGCAGAGGGTCTGCAGAAGTTGAAGGATGACCATTTGTAAGCATTGGTCTCTCTAAAGCACAATGGCTGCCTTACTACATGTCAGAATTTGTATTTTTTTTTACCCTTTTTACCCTGTTTCATTTCAACAGTATGAACGTTCTTACGCATTTGGAGTCTCTACCGAGTGGAACAAAAGCCAGGGAGAAGAGTCTGCGTTGCTGTGCTTACCTCCACATGCTCCTGCAGCTGGCTCGGGAGAAATGGGTCAACAGCAGTTGTGAGTGCTCGATGACAATCAATACACATCAGTGTCACCGGTTCTGATTGACACTACATCTTCCATGTTTGTGCTTTTCACTGTGTTTGCAGTCGGCCAAAAGGCAGGCTGCACTTTCAATCTCCGGAAGAAAATCTTCAACACCTTTACTGCAAAGTCGTTTTACCGAGGCTGGTATGACCACCCTTTTGGGTCCGCCCACATAGTATCTTGCATGTATAGCTCTGGGACTATTTCTACACCTTCAGGTCGGAAATGCACACCGATGCTCTATTTATTTTCATATAACCAAATCGAGGACACAATTGTGCCCCCTGCAGCCTGTGCAACCACGTGTCAACATCCATGCGTGCCAAGCTCGCCGCGCACTGCCTCGCACTGCTGCTGCACATGGGTCACATGACGGTGAATCTGACGCTGCTGCAGCGGGACCTGTTTGTGAAGGACACGTGGTAAGTCTGCAGCGAGTCTCACAATTCGGTCATCTAAAGTCTGATGGTCGGTGAGCTCAAATAACGGGCATACGGGCGTTTCACTTTCTTTCACTTCATATTTGTTTCTACCAATCATGTCGCTGGAGGCGGCGCTCTGTAACCATGTATTTGGCGAACACTCATCTCTGATCCAGGAGTTCGACAACGCTATGGACAAACTTCTGGGGGGAGAAAGTGAAACGTCAGTCATTGACACACATTTGAGATTGTCTGCCATCCGACTGGCCACAAGTAAACAAAAAATCCCCATCATCCACTTGCACTTGAATGAGTTTCCTTACGAAGAATGTCTCCGCAACAAAACGGGAAACAGGCGTAACTCCGCCCCATGCAGTTTTTGGTTTCCTGTCTGTGCGGTCTCCCTCCAGAATTTCTGCTCTAACATAGCAGGGCTGCGTTTAAGTTGAACCCCAATGGGGTATGTACACATACACCAGTTTCACACGACATAAAGGCAGGTAATAATAGTAAATACTTTCAGATAATAACTGTCTTTAGCTCAATGACTGACACTTTTGAGTCCCAGTTGAGAAGCACTGCTTTAAGATGATACTTATTATTTTTGTCCTTTTAATCAGGATGATGGAGGTGGCCAAATCAATGGGGCTGACTCTCATAAAGCCTCATCGTGCCAAGGAAGGGATGCTGAACCCAGAAGACGAACACACATTTGCCTCTCTGGTTCTCCCCTTGGTCAAGTATAAAGCCAAGTCAGATCGGAGTTTTAAGAAACGGCAATAGAAACAAAGAGAAGGAAAATAATGTCAGAAGAGGCCGGAAGCAATGCAAATAGTACCGTACACTTTGAAATGTCTAGATTTCATTAAAGTAAATCATTCAAATGTAATACAAAAAGCTGTGGAATGAGATGTGTAAATAATGGACATTTGTTCACTTGCTTTGTGGAAAACCATTATGATGTGTAGAGAATTGACATGACCATCCTGTGACATGTGGACACGATACAGCCGTGTCAAGAATGAGTCACAATTTCCAAGCCTAATTGTAAAGTGGGACAATGGGGCAAAGTTCAGTGTTATGAAAAATGGTTTAAAAAAAACCCCAAAACATTTCTTTGGGATACAGTATATGCCCACGTTCACTACAGAACTTCACTGGCTTGTTTTCTAGCAGGGGTTTTGTAACAGCCCAAGACATTTCATAGTACACAGATTTAACAGTCTAGTAAGACATGGTTTGCAAAGAGTCACGAATGCGACATTATGCAGTACATTGATAGGATTACACCAAGTATGGATGCGTTTCATATACTACATTGTCATAAACATGACCAGTCAATGTGTGCGTAAATAACTTCAGAACAAACCCACATGTTCACTAATGGCGTAGCTTGTGCATTGGTTGGAGATGCTTGTGTGATTCTCATTGTATACATATGCACTTGATGTGTTCTCCAGCCATTACAGCCCCTTTTATAAACCAGTCAAAACTAGGCTCATCTTCAGTCAGACTATATATGGATTTGTCTCTCAGGTGCTCGTGACTTACTATGCTCACTTAAGGAATATATTTTTTAAAAGTGCTTTTACAGAAGAGGTATGGGCTGTGAATGTTACATGAATGTGAAAACAATAGTCTTCAAATTGCAACATGAAACCTAAATACATTTCAAACTAAATAGAAAATGCTTTACACTGTACAATAGAGGTTTCTTTTGACATCAGTACTTGGAAATATAGGATGGAGATTGAGTCGTTCACACCTGCGGTGATTGGTTTCTTGTCCCGTCACGGTGCAGCTGTGAAATGAATGGTGCCCCGCCCCCCAAGTTGTTGTGCAAGTTGCCGCCGGTGTTTAAGCGCTCTTCGGTTCTTGTACCCACCCTAATTGGGTTGGCGTCGCCAGCGTGTTGAATCAGGCACACAAGGTATACTGGTTGTCCGTTGTTCATTGTGAGCGACGGGCGCTCACAGGATGGAGCAGAACACGCTGCCGCTGTTGTGGCAGCCGCTCTCCACGGTGGCGCTGATCCGGGCCGTCATGGAGATGGTGAGGCGAGAGGAGTATCGCGACGCCGCCGAGGGCCCGGACGCGGGGTCGCCCAGCGGCCGCGCCGGGGGATTCTCCAACGCCCACAGAGTGTGTGACGGACAGCTGTCGGGGGTTGAGGGAACGTTGGATGACTGTCAATTCAAAATTCCATAGATAACTGCATTTATGATATTACTATATTGTGATGTATGAATGAAACATACCATCAATAAGATGGGACATTTGGCAGTGGCAGAATAGGGAGGATACCTGGACAAATGTAACTCAAAGCGTAGTCCAGTCTATTGTTACCTGTTGCTATGCTGCAGGATGATATTGTTGTTCAGCACACAGCTCTCGTTGCTCGGGTCGATGTGCAGAAGTGTTTCTTTGTTTCCTGGGTGGCCCTGGAACAGGACGTTGTCACCGATGACCCCCTTTACTGGACCAAGCACGACTATGGCCCCGCCCACCCGTGCCGGCTGGACGCGGTTACGCAGCACCTGAAACCCAGAGACAATTTACAATTTTTTCGGGATGAGCCGTGGGTGGCAAACAACAGTGAAAACGGGTCGTCTTCTTCGTCCGACTTGCCTTCACATCTGCATTGCTGGAGACCTGAATCCCGTTTCCATGGTTGCCGACCGCATCGTTCTCACCAATCTGCCCATCGCCGCAGAAACTGACGCCGTGGCCTTTGTTATCGTAGATGCCGTTGCCACGGAGCTCCACCCGGCAGTCCTTCTCCACGGTAACGCCACCCAGGCCGTTGTCAAGTATACAGTTTGCGACCAGCCGAGTCAGCTGACTACTCTGGAGGACGGCGACGCCGGCCGCGCTGTTGCCGTTCAAAAGGTTTCCGATGACGTTCAGTGGCTCACTGGTCTTCACGTACAGGCCCACAGCTGGCAATCACACGAGACAAAGACACAGGGGCGTGAGTGGAGGACGAGGGTCTAACGTAAAGCAGCGCCGTCTCCGCGGCCTCATTTACCTCCGTTGTGACTCATGCAGTTGCTCTCCACGAGCGCCACGCTGATGGACCGGCGGGCAGGGTATCGCTCGTCCTCGCTGTCCAGATCGCTCTCCCACGCAAACCCTTCGCCTTCGTCATTGAAGTTATCCTGTGCTCCTCGCCTCGCGCCGTCTCCTCCTCCTCCTCCTCCTCCTCCTCCTCTCCGCTCCCCTCCCCATTCCTGAAC
>OMOU01045131.1:0-10472 GCA_900312585.1 Malacocephalus occidentalis
AAGGGAGTGCACACAGGCAGCCCCACATCGGTGGAGAGATGCCATGAGATCACTCTCAAAATGGCTTCACTGCGTGAAGTTCCTTGTTCGTACTCGTGGCGGCCCACAATCACCTAATTACCTTGGTTAATAATTCAGTGCCAAAGGAAGCACTGGCGAACCGTGAAGAAAAACACTGAGATCCACTCGTGTGTGTGTGTGTGCATGTGTGTGTGGGAGGGGGGGGGGTGTTTTACATCCTGTGTAAAACACGCTGGGCTGCTCATTAGTTACCTATTTCGGGCTGTACTTTATGTGTGTAAAATAGCATTTTGTATTGAATTCCTCCAGAGAAAACATATATATATGGTCTCCGTTCACACCTGGAATTTGATCCGAATTAGATCTGGTCCAATATCTGTCCGAGTTGCCATTTGCTCTTTCTGTGATCTGCTGTGGAATCTTCTCTCTGTTGAACGTACAGGTCTGGAAAGAGGGAATCTATCGTAACTAAGGCGACAGCACGCCACTTTCTATCCGTTTTGCTTGGATCGCGCCTCCTCGCTGACAGACCCTCTCCTCTCTGTTTGACGAGAGACCCGCCAATGAGGATCAAGTCTAAGATTAGGGCCCTCGCTCTGGGCATGTGAAGTTCTGGTGTGATGAGAGCCCAGACACGGTCATTAGAAATGACTCCACTCCTTTTGGAAGAAGGGAGCGAGAGGAGACAAGCTGCTGCTGTACGAATTAAATGGTGGCATGCGCACATGGCACCCGTCATCCTCCCAGCACTCTGATTGGATGGCTATACTATACTCTGATTGGATGGCTATACTATATTCCGATTGGACATCGGCCCTTCAGAGCAGGTGCCCAATGGGTTTGATTCAATTGTATCGGATTTTCAGCTTGCGTTTTTGCCAGTCACTTCTTTCGTGCATCAAGATGTGTTTTACACACTGGCGGCACCTACAATGGTCAAATAAAAAATGAAACGGACAAACAAACCTTTGTAAATCAAGGGCCAGTGCATAGGCAACATGAAAAGTAGTGACAGCGTCAAGGCAGAGATGCAACAATGGCCTTTAATAAAGACACGAAACAAAAAACGTCTGGTCTGGGTCAAAACAATGGGCATCTTCTGCAGATACCGATTAAAAATCAGGAAATAAAAATACCGTAGATAACGTAACGTGACAACGGTTGCATCCATTCTCTTCCTGGCACACAAGCAACGTGAATATCCACATGGCTCTTTTGGCTGATGTTAATTTGCTCTGTGTTGGAGCGCCGGTTCACAGCTCGGTCAGCCTTCTCTGATACTATATTCCCGTTTGCTTCAGTAAAGGTTCTGCCGTCACGTCGCATTTAGGTTGAGGAGCCCGTGAACTGTGAACGCACCGAGCTCAGGGACCTCGGCAAGTGCTGCTGCTGCTGCTCACCACTGCGCTGGACTGCTGTATCCTGCAGCATCCCACCTAGCTGTGCATGAGATAAAGTGTGTGTGTGTGTGGAGTAGACCACTGCAGAAACAAGAAATGGTTTCAATAAAACATAATGTTCATTGTTTGAACCTAGTTTATGTTTTTAATTTGCTTATTTGCCTTTGCTTGATAAAGAATTCTTCATGTTCTGTTAATAATGTTTTTTTTCTATAATAGAGACAACATTGAAAACATTGAAAGACACAAAGTCGAATTCTATTTCGATCGCTACATCTCTCTGAACTAATGAAACGTCATTAAAGAAATGTAGAAGAAAATACCTGCAGCAACAAGCAACACGGATTCATCCTGCGGTAACATGGGCAGCAGCAGCAGCAGCAGCAGCAGCAGCAGCAGCAGCAGCAGCAGCAGCAGCAGCAGCAGGGTGTGTCCCAGAACCTTGGTGTGCCAGACAGGAGTGTTCCTGTCTGTTCTCGTGCCAGCCCGCTGTCGTGCGCTTGCCAAGTTGTGACCGTTTCGCTCTCCTCCTATTCACCCTGCACCCATCAATAATGTATCCCACAGTGAGATCTTCAAATGAACACGCTGATTGAACCTTTTATTAGGTTCACCTCCCAAAGTGCACCTGATTAAACATTCAACAACTTCATTATTTCCGCTGTGATTAAACAAATGTAGGGCGAATTCAGGGTGATTGGGGATGGTACAGTTTAGCTGTGCAGCCTTTATTTTAGCAATCGTGATGCCTGGTGGCCTGCTTTTTTGTTGTTGAGTCCATGTGACCACATGACTCCATGTGTCCAAGCATCCAAGCATCAGGTAGTTTCCAAAGTTAGCCAAACCTGAGGTGAGGAAAATGGCTTACGTTTTAGCTAGTTTTATCATCAGGTCATAGCATAAGCTAATATAGTTCACAAACTTTTGAACCATGAACCATGAATATGATGTACTATTGTAACTAAATCACAAAAAATCGTATAATATAATGGTGAGGATTTTCACATTGTGGGACAGCATGACTTTGGGTGATTGGGCCAGTTTTAAAAGGCTTTGTAATAGAGAACCCTTGCACTTAGTTTTAAGTTATGCATAATCATAACTAGTCATGTAGGAATGATCTGTCTGTTATGCTCCAGATAATAAAAGGTAGATAATGGTATGTCCGAGTAGCAATACATAATGCTGTAGATGATGATCCAAGTAAAGATAACCTTGGAGCTAACTTGAACTAAAAATGGTCAAATCATATCGATGCAAACATCCAAATGTTACCTTGCAGACACAGGACTCCAGCTGCGTCTTCAACACACACTCTATACATTCTATTTGTCCAATGATTAACTGCGTCTTTCACGGCAAGTGGGGCAATCTTATTTGCACTACCTACAATATCGGTATTCCTATTTTCGAGTGGCTTGTTTGGCACACCATGTGTACAAGTTTAGCACACTCACCCACACTGTGCATATTCCTGAAGCAACTGATCCATGACCCCAGCTTCCAATTCGCAAGTGAGGCACATTTTGAATATATTTCAAACCAGTCGAAAAAGAATGGAAAAGTGAAAAAGAACAACCAAAAAGCCAAAAATCTGAGTCATTTGCAGTTTGTCTGAAGGAATACTGGATGAGGAAGAGGGTCTTCTGGTAACATCCTCAGTGTCCATTGGTTCCATTGGTTGTGCCCACTTTGTGGATTAATGGATTAAATGACGTTGACACAAGGTAGAAATACAAAACCATTTTAAAATGGCAAATCAATTTGTCATTTAATGACATTTCTGGAGATATGGAGGTTTGTAATTGCATCTGTTTGTACAATTATCCAACACGATACATGCATTTGTCTTGGGCCAATACCAAAATCCTTCAAATATTCTGTGTGTTCTGTGTGCGTGTGTGTGTCTCTGTGTGTTTTTTTGTTAAGCCATGAGCTCCCTACATTGAAATAGTCCAATGGAGGTTGACACATGTGTTGTGCGTGAGGCACAATAGACACATAATTAGGTCAGATTAGGTTCACGAGTGAATGTTAAATTCACCAAATGTTCCAGGGCTGGAATGGAGTACACGTTGTACTACATGCCAAATGGAAAATATAAGTTGACATTTGATATTAACACGACAAGATTATTTTTCCACATGCCTTTCATCCGGCGAGACCTCATTCATTTGTTTGCCATCATTTAACAATATGTTCAATAAAGTTGCGTTCCTAAACTGTTTGGATGACATTAGTAAATCGGGTGCATGGAAACACAAACCTTTGGCCTCTTGTCAGATTAGAATGAGCTCATTGTTTGTGGATTTCAAAGCGCTTCAGGGTTTTTCCTCGCTGAAGACGTGCTGAAAGATGGATTCCAATGTGTTGGGAAAACACTCGTAATCGGCCCAGCGGCCTGTACTACGAAGCGGGACTTGGGGTTAGCAAGGTACGCTCAGGTTCAACCCTGCGTTATCAGGGTCGGACAGTGTTTCACTTTCTACCGCGGGTAAGTTGCCGTGTGCTGAACACCGAACCTGCATTCACACACTCGGCAATTTGTTTCCAGCTTTCCTTTGTGCCTTCGGCAGCAGCAACTGTGTTGCTCTTAGCCTGGATTATATCTTTTACGTTCTTCATGTTTGTTGAAATATAGTTGTAGTTTGTCCATCTTGAGTAAAATATGCGGCATCGGTAATTTCGTATGTTGCAAACACTGCGCCTTGTACGTGATCATATAGCTAGGTTGGGAAATCTGTTGGATTGTGGTCGTTGGGCTTAGCGAAGCCAGCTAACCAAAAAGCGATCCTGGGTACATTGAACTTGCTTTGTATTGCCGGGCCCCGGGTGTGTGTGTGTGACGACCCCACGGAGACCCGATGTGCTCGTGCACCGCGCGGGGTCCGTCAAAACGCATCAACGTGCACACGGGGGGGCCGCGTTGCCATGGTAACAACAACAGTAGCCGACGATGTCACAGGTCCTCGGTGCAGCAGCAGCAGCAGCAGCACCAGGCAGTGAACTGTTGACCTTGATGGGTTTGAAACAATCATAATAAACCCAATAATGGGCATTGTTTCTGTCATGTGCATGTGGCCTCTTATGGTTTCATAGAGTGCACCGCTTGGCACACCATATGTTACTGGATACATGTTTTATGAGCTCTGGACCCTTTGAGATGTAGTTCTTAATCCATGTAGGCCGGGTAGACCTGAGCCTGAAGACACATTCACTGGCTTTTTTGTAGTCGTGCTGCATGTGTGTAGTGTAGTGTATAGCGGCCGTGTAGGCCCAGTGATGGCAGAGTGACTCTGAGAGCTAGCACTGCGTGTTGCACGGGCATTCATGTCCTGTGGTCAACCATGGCTGATGTTTAACATGAGTCCTCCTCCACTCTAATTCCACGGTGGAGGACATGTCTCCGTGCAAGGTCATCTCCAGCATGTCTGTCCATTGGAGCCGTCTTCTGTCTGCCTCCCTTCCTCCCCTGCTTCCTACGTTCCTCCCTCCCCTCCCTCCATCTCTTCCCATCCTCCTACATGCCTTCCTATCCACCTGACATCCATCAGCTCCATTGTTGCCCTGTCATAGAGCCAATTACATTTTCCACACCTCAGGCCCGTCCCCCAATATCTTACCCACCTAAGTCTCTCCCCACATAAGCCCTCTTCTCAAACAAGCTCCACCCACCAAGCCCGAAGCCCCACCTCACAGAAGCCCCTCCCAACATAAGCCCCTCCCAACTCCTAAGACCCTCCTTAAACAAGCTACCCCCCACACAAGGTCCACCTACCAAATCAAAGCCCCTCCACCAAGTCCAAAGCCATAAGTTTGTCTTTCAGTAATTTTCTGGTTTATAAGAATATTTCACTTGGGAGGTTGTGGATCGTTTCTGAGTTGTTCGCTACTATCTACTAATTACGTTTTTTATGCTAGGTTAAAAATATTATTGTACTGCACACGGACACTTGGAGAGGACTGAGTATTGCTACTCTTACTTTTTCATGAGGTACTGCCTTTGTTGAAAGTTGTTTTAAGAATGTGTGTTTGTAAGACTAGAACAGAGGAACAGAGCAACCTCCAGCAGATGGAGCCACAGGCAGTCAACCTGTCACCTTCCAATCACGTGGGCATATTGGGGCCTGAAAGAATGACTGCAAAAAGATAGAAAAGGTGATGCAAGTCAAAGTACAGTTCTATGTTGATGATTGTTTGAAGTCCATGCCATCAGATCACGATCCCCCATAACTAGTTAGGGACTTCAACTTCGTAAAAATGTTCATGTCTGAGTTCAATCATGCGATTGATACCTTTAGGATCAATAACCATTTCCCCAGGTTTTGATCAAATTTTGTGTATGGCTCTACGAGCTTGTAAGCATCTTAGCTGTTGGCTTATCCCCCAACTCAAATTGCAGAACTGAATGTTCAGGAAGCCTCTCATGGGCAAGAAGAGGAGTCACTCGTCCAGGATGTAGCAATGCACTGGAATTCAACTCTCGATGTTAAAGCAGGTCCAACACAACCAAGACCCACTGAGGGCAACGCCGGCGCAGCAGAAGCACAAGTTAACCATGCCAACCTCAGCTGAATATGATGAAGTATGAAGTTGGAAACACTGCTGGTGTTTCCAAGGTGATTTCCCTACGGTCTTCAATTTTAATTTAGGACAAATCTAATTAGAAAAAAGTTTCGGCCTGTCCCCTAAATGGGTGTTATCGGAATGAAAAGTGTAGTCATTCATTCCGTTGGTCTTGTGGGCTTGTAGAGATCCTGGATGGTGGCATATGTGTCCTGCTCTGTGGTGCTGCCTGCACCACAGGAGACTGTAGGTTGACTGGAGTCATGTCATGAGATGGTCCAATAACATAAAAAACCCTCTTTCTCTTCCCAGTTTGTGATGCATTTCTTTATTACACCACACCATGTATTTGTTTTATCTCCCTCCAAAATCCAAAATAAAAGTAAATACTAGTATTTCAAACGTATTATTCATGATTACTCCCAGACCTTTATTGTGATTGACTCGATTCATTTTTTTGACACCACCAATATATATGGGTTGTGATGTTTATGCGACGAATAAAACACTTTGGCTTTGGTTACCTGTGATCGTGTCCCAGGGTTTTCCCCCGCAGAGTGTGCAGCGGTGTGCAGCTGCCATGTTTCTGTGTTGTGCACTACAGTACTGGACACCTTGCATACGCCCAGTCAGGGTGAGCATGTTATGTGACGATACTGTGTGTGTGTGTGTGTGTGTGTTTGCAATGCATGAATTTGAGGGTGCGTGCATCGCATGCATCCGTGTGTGCATGTGTGTGTCAGAGAGAATGCAACAGACCTGAATTATATAAAAAAGAAAGGAGGGGGGGGGGAAACCTTTCCCCCAAGGCTGCCATCTGTGCGTACATTGTGTGTGTGTGTGTGTGTGTGTACACACACACACACACAGTGTACAGTCCAACCAGTTCATGCAGTGAGCTCTGTGACCTTTTGACCCCGGCACTCTTCGATGTTACTCTCTGCTCTTTGGTTCAACATCATCTGCCGCACAATACTTACCCCCCATGGTTTACACAACCATGATGAAGCCCTGGACTTCCATTGCTTGAGACTTTTTGGAATCAGCAGCAGAAACTCCATATTTGGCACATTGAGGGCTGTCAAATCTGGGAAATAAATCATTTGTAGAGTCAGAGCCATGGCTTCTGCTTGGGCCAAACACACCCTAGACACACAAGACACACACCCGCTCACAAATAGATCTCAACACACATACACACCAACTTATGGTGTGCACTAATAGACACCTGTCAGTGTGTGCACGTGTGCATGTGTCAGAGTGTGTGTTTGTGTGTGTGTGTGGCCACACACGCACAAACATACGCCCCATCACCAGGATAGAAGCCATTCTCTCTGGCAGATGCGAGGTGTCCTATAGGACCGTCCATAAATGTCACCCCTCCCCCCAAGCACCCAGACTGACAACACACATCTAATCCACATCCTCTCTCTCTCTCTCTCTCTCTCTCTCTCTCTCTCTCTCTCTCTCAGAGAGAGTGTTTCATGTTTCAGCAAATGCAGCAGGAGCAACCACACGACTGGTTGTAGTGCCCTTGAGCAGAAGGTTTGGGTGCTACTTAGCAATCTGTTCTGTGGTGAACAGGGTATCTGTCCACTGTCCACTGTTGAAAAAAAAAAGAAAAACTGTCTGTACTGTCACTTACTGTCTCATTGTTTATTGTTTACTGTTTATATTGTTTATATTGTCTTTACTGTTTATATTGTCTTCACTGTTTATATTGTTTATATTGTTTACTGTGTTTATTTAATATTAGTCTTTCTATTCCTACTTCACCTGTTGCACCGTGGGCCTGAGAGACACGTAATTTCATCCGTGCTGTATGTCAATATCGCACATTTGGCAAATAAAGGAACTTTGAACTTTGAACTTTGATACTAATGGCACATTCAGATATCTGGTGGGACACAAACACACATGACGGATGAGAAGAGGAACACTGTATTTAACATTAAGCAGCACTCTGATAAGTAGTGCTGAGAAGTCAGTAGAAGATCCATGATCAACCCCCAACTATCCCCTTCTCTTGTCCTCCACCTATTGGCCAAGTAGAGATACTGCATTCACTACCTCAAATACGACCCATTGTTTTGAAGGGATGGACGTTTTAATTAATTAAAGCAAGTGGCCCTTTAAATTCTGTTTTTAAAACATGAAAGCACTGTCCCTACAGGTCTAGTGAAGTACGTGTGTGTGTGTTCATCTTCATCATTTAGTGTGCAGTGTGCGATCATACTCACAACAGTTTGACTTTAAGCTGAGACACGCACCGACAGCCGCTCAAACGCGCACTAACGGAGCCAGCCAATCCGAGTGACGGCTAGCAGCCGTTCAGCCAATGGGAGTGCAGAGGAGCCCTCTGGGGCATGTGTCTCATTAGCTAGATTCCAGGACCTGGCAGGGGCCCACTGGAGCAAGCCGTCCGGAAGCAATACACACTGGAGGGAGGGAGGATGATGACATCACCTCTCTGACTCCCCCCACTACCACCTCCATATCTCTCTCTTACTAGTTCTCCCCCATCTCTCCATCGCTCTCTTTCTGTATCTCTTCTCCCCATCTCTCCATCTATCTTTCCCCCATCTGTCCATCTGTCTGTCACTATCTTTCCATCTATCTCTCCCTCTTTCTCTCTCTCTCTCTCTCCCCATCTCCTATTCTCTCTCCCTGCGTATCTCTCCATATATCTTTCCCTCTTTCTCCTTCTCACTCTCTCCCCCATCTCTCAATCTATCTTTCCCTCTTTCTTTTTCTTTTTTAGGGGGACTGGGTAGAAGGTTGATGGCAGGGGATTAGGTCACCTCTTGTACTACAGATCCTCACCTCTCCCCCTATGACAGACTATAGCTCTGTCCTCAGAGGTGTTTGCATTGGCCTCCACCACACATCATCAAAGACTATTCAATGGCAACACATTTATGTGCTCAGCGTCGACGTCAATGTAGGTGTGCTTTGTATGAGCCCCTTTGTACAGACAGAGCCTCTGGTAAATGGCTTTGCAGGGCCACCGACGACCAAGCAACCCCCCAGCAGTGTATGAAATAAAATGACACAAAACACCCTCAACCCACGACAGTAAATCCAATCACAACAAGAAGGACCCGTTGACTGCGGACAATCACCAGGGAGAAACACAATCTATGCGACAAATAAAGTCCTCCATTTTGGGACAAATAGTCCAAACTGAATGGTTTGCGAGCAGTGAAAGAGGTATTTATTACTTTTTTCTCCATGATTTGAAGTTCAAGAATCATCTGTGTTTTTCTACGGATGAGGGACGCAGGATTTTAACAATGCTGAGGGCATACAAAATATTAAAAAAATGTGTGTGTAGCATAGTCACTGCCACAATGCCACATACATGGCTTTAGTTTGGGGCTCCTCCAAGGACACAGGCCGGTTGTGGTGTTTGAAGTCCAGTTTATTGTAAAGTTGTAGGTGAAGAAAATGGTATGGAGCAGATGGAACTGTTGCTCGCTAGCTAGCATGCTAGAGCTCTCTCTAGTGCTGGTGGCTGACTTAACCTGTGGTGCACTGATTAGCCACTGCACCACAGGCTTGCAGCGCGCCCCCCCCAGACTAACTGGGCCAGGTGAGGCCAACCAAGCCACCAACAACACACACCAAACATTTCCACAGTGTGAACGACTGGATTGGAAACATCAATGCTGGAGCCATACTTGAGTTTAGCTTAGCCATTTTCTTCAAAGGGAACAAAAACAAATGTATCTTTCGGAAAGAGCTTTTCCAAATTGCCCTCTGCCCACTTCTGATTCATCATAAACTAACACGGGGCTAATGACAAGGCTGGCAGACTGCTAATTGTGGGATGTCAGGAATAAACCTAGAGTAATACAAAACACTCAAATCATAACTATGTGTTAAAGTCAAATGTATTTTCCTTCCCGGGTCAAGTAAAATAAAACATTGCTCCATTATTCAAATGTGAGTGCACAGACCTTAATAGCAATCAGCCAGACCATTAAGGTGGATTTAGCACTGCGTAATGCTAATTACATATATCTGATGTTGTGATTGAATGAGATGTTTCTGTCTTTTTCAATCAAAAAGAGCCTTATCCAAGAAATAGGCTTAACATAAAGATGAATTTGTGTTCGTTGATTGATTTGAAACTGAATCCCGGCTGTTGTGAAACAAAACATGCTTCCTTTCCTTTCTAATTTTTATTTTGTATTTTTTACTGTTCATTCATTCTTTTTGTTTTGTTTTGTTTGTTTATTCCTTTTATCATTCACAGAGAAAGTGTCCCCCCCCGGAGTGTGTGTTCACCTTGGCTTGAATTCCTAGCAGGTATTTCAGTAATACCATTACTACACTACACTTCCTGCATGACCTTGACGAGGTAGAACAGGCCCTTTTCATGGGTGGTCAGTTGCTGGGTAAAGTAACTTCCTGTTCCTGTCATTGTAAGACCCATCATTCATGTTCTGAACTACACCTGGGTTCTTCCTGCTGTGAAAAGGT
>OMOU01045134.1:0-10803 GCA_900312585.1 Malacocephalus occidentalis
CAGATCAATATAGAACTGGGGTTCCCAAACGCTGGCCTGCCCGCGAGCTGCACGGTTCCCTACTTCCCCTCATGTAGTGGACAGTCAGTTAAGAATGATTAATCACCACCCCCCACCTCCTCTGCTCTCAGGGCTACAGGGGACCTCCAGGCTTCAGAAACATGTCTGTGAGTACAAACATACACTCCGCGGTGCTTTACAGGCCTGCTGTGTTTGGTTAGGGTCCGTCTACCCTCGCCTCACTACCACCGTGTTCTCTGTTCCCCCAGGAGTGTCAGCTGATCACCTTCATCCGGGACAACTGCGGTGAGCATCGCAAGCGGAGCGACGTTGTCCCTGCGATGTCCTCTCCACAAAACACCACTAAACACCCACAGAGTCATAACAAAGCAATGGCCATTAGCGGCCCTGAGCCTTGCCGCGGCGCGCTCCTCAAATGTGATGGCGGCGAGCAGCCCATATTCAAACAAATATAACGGGCTTCAGATTGTTTCTTCGGTATTTCACACTCAGCCGACCGTCTTTATTAAAATACATTTAGCATTCCATCGTCTGTGTGTCCTGCCGCCCCTCCTGGTGTTACACCACAGAAACAACATCAGTGAGCGCTGAGAGCATCAACAGAGCAGAGTAGCTTCAGAGGTCGAGACGTCTGTACTGTGATTCATTGTTCTAATCTAAACTCTTTTTCTTTCTCTTGTCTTTCCCCACAGCCTGCTCCCAAGGTAAGAGTCACTGTCGTCTATCTTATATCTCCCAGAAGGTCTGCGTGCGTCCAGGCGGGTGCAGCTGCTCCCAGATAGCTGCTGGAGAATGTTAGGAATCTGGGAGAACTGAACTGATGTGTGTGACCCTGCGCCACTGACAGGCTTCGGCCCTTCTTAAACCCCTCATACGTCCGACAGCCCGACGATTCACTTTGTCGGTCCCAGACAGGGAATTTGGGTGCAGCATGGAACCGTCCAAAGAAAAAAATGTTTGCAATAGCAGCAAGAGTCCGCTGAGAAAAAGAGAATCAGTCTGCACATTTTCGAATGGCCGCATGAGTGTGATACCTAATATAAATGTAAGTAAGTGTTTGTGTGAAGAGGATGAATGCTCCTGTCATCCCTCCATCCCTGTGCCCCCCCCCCAAGGAGAATATGCGTGCCCGGCCTACCCCACGGAGCTGGTGTTCGGCCTGGACATGTCGGAGGACGTCTCGCACCCTGTCTTTGAAAGGATGCGCGCGTCCCTGCTGGCCCTGCTGAAGGACATGTACATCTCCGAGAGCAACTGTCCCACGGGGGCGCGCGTGGCGGTGGTGGGCTACAGCGCCCACACCAAGCACTTCATACGCTTCCAGGACTACCACCGCAAGAGTCAGCTGCTGGAGGCGGTGCGCAGCATCGCCCTGGAGCGCACGGCCAGCCGGCGACACCTGGGCGCCGCCATGCGCTACGTGGGCAACAATGTGTTCAAGCGCGTGCGGCAGGGTGTGAGGGTGAGGAAGGTGGCGGTGTTCTTTAGCAACGGGCCGTCGCAGGACAGCGAGGACATAGTCACCGCGGTGATGGAGTACCAGGCCCTCAACATCATGCCGGCAGTGGTGGCATTGCAGCAGAGCGCCGATGTCCAGCGAACCTTGCAGGTAAAAGCACCTTTTCTGGTAGTACAGGCCAGGCCAGTACTGGCGTTCATCTCGCTCCAGGACCTTTTAAGGGTTAGGATGTCATAGGTCTTTCCTGGATGCTTACAGGTTGGCTTGGATGCCAGTAGCTAGATTAGAGCGGTTGTCTGGTAACTGGAAGGTTACTGGTTCGATCCCCAGGCTCCGCCTAGCTAAGTGTCGAGGTGTCCCCTGAGCCAGACTCCTGACGTGTTGGTTGTTACCTTGCATGGTAGCTGTTGGTGTATGAATGGGTGAGGCAATTGAGAAGTGCTATATAAATGCAAAGTATTTACCATTTTACCTGATCATGAATGTCCAAGCGTCTGCTAAATGATTAAATAACAAATAGTAACATAGCGCTACACCGGTTTGGTGGTTCTCCTCAAAGGCCAACAGTTCAGCCTCACTTTTCAAAAGGTGAAAATCAAACCAGTGATTTGCACAAATCAAAAATCTCAACCTGGATTGGTTTAGTCATGGCCGCCAAGGAGCAACCTCCCGATGACCTCAGAACCAAGGGTTTCTGAGCAGTTCCATTCTGAACATGTAGGAAACACAGTCATCGCCACCAGGATGAATGTGAATTCAAAGTAATTCATCCAAGGGACTTGCATACATGTCATTAAGGAGCAGTTAGGTGTTTGGAACATCTTGCACTCGGGTGCCTACAGGTAGACTGCAGAGGTTGGGATTTGAACTCAGTACCTTGGTCTGTAACCCCATTATTACTCCAGATCATTATTAATCTTCTTCATTTATGTACTACCAAAATGTACTTTGACTCCGCCCAGCGCTCCTGTCTTTGAGTGTCTCTAATATAACGTATCGCCATTCAGAGTTACGACCAGCGTTGTTTCGTTGCAGGCTGACGACACGGGCAACTCTGTCTTCCTGTTGCTGGGCCAATCGCAGAACAACGCTGACGATTTGGAGAAGATTAAGAGTTGTGTCATCTGCTTCGGTACGTCATATCATATGCCACAATCATAAAAGCATAACGATCAGCAAAATGAAATGTCAAAAACCATGACACAGAAGGAGCCAAATACGTTTAATCGTTTAGTACAATATGGATGCGGTATTTGCACTTGTATTTAATCAACTGAACTTTTGGCTGATATGATTACAGATCATAATGAGTATGATTTACAGATCAAAAGAGAATGTCATTAAAAATGTCCATTAAATTCCAAACCACACCACACTCCTCAGACCCATGCAGGCCTGTGTCCCACTGTGCCAGTATTCGGGGCATCTCTGCACCCCAGGTCCTGGACGTGGACCTGGCCATGGTGGTGGACGGCTCCAGGGAGGTCCAGGCCGACCAGTACTTGGGCCTCCAGGAGCTGCTTGGCTCTGTGGTGGAGCAGGTGGCCGTCAGCCCCCAGCCCCGCCGGGCCGACGGCCAGGCCAGGGTGGCCCTGGTGCAGCAGAGTGGCTTACTCTACTCCCAGGCTTCTTTGCCGGGCCAGCAGGCCGGCAAGTTAGAGTTTGGTCTGCAGACCCTGCAGAGCAGGAGCCAGATGAAAGCTCACGTCATGCAGAAGATGACACAGCAGGGGGGCACCTCGGCCCTGGGCCACACGCTGGAGTACACCCTGAAGGATGTGCTGCTGAGGGCCAGTAGCCCCAGGAAGAAGAAGGTGCTGCTGGTGGTGGTGGGCGCAGAGACCCCCAGCTGGGACCAGGCCAAGCTTCGCCAAGTGGCCCAGAGGGCCAAGTGCAAGGGGGTAGCTGTGTTCGTGGTGGCCGTGGGCGAGCGATACAACCAGGCCCAGGTGGCGGAGCTGGCCAGCACACCCCTGGAGCAGCACCTCATCTGCCTGGGCTATCTGAGGGCAGAGGAGCAAGGCTACGCCCAGCGCTTCATACGGACATACCTCTCAGTACTCAACAGTAAGTCATCCTGGTTAGATCATACTGGATTGGATCACATTAGCTCATACTGGATTAGATCACATTAGATCATACTGGATTAGATCACATTAGATCATACTGGATCAGATCATCTTAGATCATACTGGATTAGATCACATTAGGTCATACTGGATTAGATCAGGTTAGATCATACTGGATTAGATCAGGTTAGATCATACTGGATTAGATCAGTTTAGATCATACTGGATTAGATCACATTAGATCATACTGGATCAGATCATTTTAGATCATACTGGATTAGATCAGATTAGATCATACTGGATTAGATCACATTAGATCATACTGGATTAGATCAGGTTAGATCATACTGGATTAGATCAGGTTAGGTCATACTGGATTAGATCAGGTTAGATCATACTGGATTAGATCACGTTAGATCATACTGGATTAGATCACGTTAGATCATACTGGATTAGATCACATTAGATCATACTGGATTAGATCAGGTTATATCATACTGGATTAGATCAGGTTAGATCATACTGGATTAGATCAGGTTAGATCATACTGGATTAGATCACGTTAGATCATACTGGATTAGATCACATTAGATCATACTGGATTAGATCAGGTTATATCATACTGGATTAGATCAGGTTAGATCATACTGGATTAGATCAAGTTAGATCATACTGGATTAGATCAGGTTAGCTCATACTGGATTAGATCAGGTTAGATCATACTGGATTAAATCACATTAGATCATACTGGATTACATTAGATTATAAACATTGTTATGGGCTCTGGACTTAATCTTTGCCTCAATGACAAATAATTAATATTATATTAGTTTTGTTTTCACTACATAGTTGGATTGGATTTAATGAATTGAGCATATTGGGATGAAGACAACATACAGTGAAGCCTCACGTGTACGGGGCTGTGTGTGTCGTTTTGTAGAGGGGCTGAACACATACCCACCGGTCACGCTGAAGAAGTCATGTGACCTGCTCGACGGCCAAGAAACGGAATTCTTCAATGGGTACGCACGCCGTCTGTAGCCCGCAATGGAATAACAGGATCTGTAGCGCGCTACGAAGCAGCCGCAGTGAAACAATCAAATGTGAAATGTACTAAATCAAGTCCAATGCTGGCTTCTCTCTGAAATACAAATACACGCTTGACAGAACAGTAGTTTTACAATGTCAATCTGGGCTTAATCGCAGACATTGACATTAAACATTAAACCACTGTGTGTGTGTGTGTCTGGTTTCCATCTCACTCCTCAGGACACTGTAATAGATTCTATCCGACTGTGGGAGTAGATATTTTTCATTATTTAATTTTGTAATTCACTTATTATGATTATTATGATTATGATTATTATTAAATTCAATAAAATAGTAAATACATTGTGTGTGTGCAGCCAGGGGCAAGTGGGTGTCAAGGACAACATTGCAGACCAGGAGCACTTTGAGGAGCAGACAGGCCCCACAACTGAAAGACACATGGGTCAGGTGGACCTTGTGGGGTCTGTGTCTACAGGAGGGGGAGGGGTCCAGGCTCCGAGACCCAAGCCTAACGGTAAGCTAGCTAGCTCATTTCTAGGATCACCCTGGCAACCTGACAGCCAATTGCATTTGTTTTGCTGGAGGTGTAATGTTTTGTTATGATCTTAAAATGGATTTGTTCATCTCAGATTATTTTCTTGTTTTACTCTCTAGTTATTAATTCACAGATGATCATTGACTTGATTGTTTTACTTCAAATCAAAGCGAATCTTCATGCTCTGTATCTTATTGTTTATTAAACAAAATCTTCATCTTTAAGGAAGAATGCAAGAAGATATGGAGCTACAAGTTTTTAACAAAAACAAAAAACATGAGATTTCTTTACACTCGGAATGTATCTGAATAAAATACGGGAACCTAATCTATGAATGAGCTCTACGGAAATGTCATAGAAGTCATGTTCTTACAAACTGCTAGATAAATGCATGGCTGAACGCATGACTCCTTTGTGCTGTTTATCTTGCTGACACTGTAGCTTACACCTCTTTTACACTCTCTCTCTGCAATTCATGAAATGTATTTGATTTCAAGTTTTTAGAGTTTTCAGAACACCTCCTGTTATGTTACCCTGCAACCCTGAACTGAAACATCTCAAACATGAAGTACCCTGACCTCGTCCTCGAACTACAGTCTGTCTGTGTTCTGTCTCGTAAAGGTCTCTGGTGGCTTTGTCACTGGCTGTTGTTCTGCTTTCAGCCCGGTGTCAGCTGGAGTCAGACTCTGGTACTCAGTGTGCTGACTTTGTCCAACACTGGTTCTATGAACCAGCCGTCGGTGCATGCTCGCCATTCTGGTACGGTGGCTGTGGCGGCAACGCTAACCGCTTTAACACGGAGCACGAATGTTTCCAGACATGTGTCACTAATAGTAAGTCCAACCCCTGCACCCCCGAGAGAGAGAGTGAGCGAGAGTGAGAGAGAGAGAGAGAGAGAGAGAGATTGAACTGATACCCAGCTTTTTCTTTCCCATGGCTTTGTTCTGTCATTGTTGGCACCAGCAGATATTGCTGTGTGCTATCCATCATGCATACATTATCATACTTTGTTTTTTTTTCTAAACTAATGTGTGCTCTGGACCCAAACTCTAAGAATAATATTCTTGATAATAATAAACGGCATTTATTTTCACGGCGTACCTGGATACATTTCTCTTTTGGCTGCTTTACGGTTTGCTTTGGCTGTCTGTTCCTGGATGACAAGCTGTCTGATTCATAATCATTCTGATTCATAAACTGACTATTCTATTGTTTAGCGAACGCTAATATTGCCTTGACATGAAACGATCAAAAGCGACACATTTTTCGCTAGTCCGTATGCGACCGTTGACTGTGTTGTGTTTGACAGTCGATCCTTCCCTGCTGGGACCAAGTGAAAGCAAGATTCCTAAAAAGGGTAAGACTCCGGTTCATACAACACACCAACCTTATTCAGAGATGAAGGATGGGATCATCAACGAGGAGGTGTGTGTTAAACGGTTTTTAGCACAACGTGGAGGCAAAGAAACTTGAGACCGTTTAACGTACACCTTCAAGTTGATTATCCCACTTATTCCATGTTCATTTACCAACAATATAATATCGCAAACTGTCGTGAAAGTTTTGCACTCAAAATCGGAACGTTCTGAAGCAAGAGTTTACCGTTTTCAGGACAAAGAATAACTCTAATCCCTATTACGACCAAGCCGGTCAGTCACGTTATACAGTACATTGCTTTTACTCTTGGAATTCTACTTTGTAAACCTCCCTCTGTCTGCTCCTCTCACTCCCTACACTCCTGGAGTCTCCCTCGCGTTCGCTCCTTCTATCACAAATCCTCCCTCGCTCTCGATTCATTTCCCACTACATCTCTCACTCCACCTTCCCTTTGCCTCCCCCCTTCTATCGGCATCTCTCTCTCTCTCTCTCTCTCTCTCTCTCTCTCTCTCCCTACCTCTGCACTCTGCTCCAGATTCCTGTTTCCTGGGCCAGGAGGTCGGTCCTTGTCAGAACTACACCATGAGTTGGTTCTTTGACTTGGAGCAGAGCGAGTGCACTCGCTTCTGGTACGGAGGCTGTGGAGGGAACAGCAATCGCTTCAAGACACAGGAGGACTGTGAGAACCTCTGTCTGACCAAGAGCCGGTAGAGCCAGCTCAGGACCACCGGTCTGGTGGCGCAAGCACAGCATCCGAACCATCCCCTGGTCATGGGGGAGGTCACACAGGGCACCTAAATGCTCTTAAACTGATTATCTAGTGGATCAAAAACCAAATGCCTTTAAATTGACCGTCAAACATGACCTTCGCTTGTAGTGCCGTCGGGTCACTCGTGAAAGACATTCCAACACTCATGTTTCTCATGTCTGTTTCGTTTGTACCACGTATGAGTTGTAAGCAAACTTTGGGCCTGATGTAAACGCTTATTAGCAAAATCCCTCCAGAAGCACATAGGGTGGGTGGACCCATTGCATTGTAGTTTAGGCCCATGAAACGTGTCCAAATGTCTAGATATTGTTTTGTATATTTCTAAAGATCTTCTACCCCTACAATGTATTCATCCCCTGCATGCTTAAGTTAGTTTCGTGACAGGGATTTTGTAGACATCGTACACCATCAGACCGCCCACACCCCAGAAGAACCTAACTAGAAGCTTAAAATGTCGGACGCCCAACCCTTCTCCTCCTCAGCAGGAGGAGGGTGTTGATGGCCTCCACAGCCAGGGATTAGGTTTTAGTATTTTTTATTTTGATCAAAGAACACTTTATGGAGACAAGGGACACCATCTCACGTTCCCACCGAAGTCGACAGCCTGCTTCTCCTGCCATCGGACTGCGTCTCTGTGCATTCTAAAATTGTTTCTCCCTGGATATAAACAACTAATCCCTGGAGCGTCTGGATAGGCCAAGAACCGCCCAGGAAACCTCCATAAAAGGGTCTGAAGTCTGAAGGATGAGCAGTGCAGAGATCAAGTCAGGATCTTGGCAGGTTTGCAGTCCCCATTTAGGCTCTCGCTGTTTGGAAGTGAGGGATCATCCCGACGTCACATGGTTTATTCAGCCAACCACCTTCTTGCTTTGTGCTTCTTGTTAATAAAAAGAGAGGTAGAATTCCTTTGCCGTGGTGTGTTTGTTTGCGTTAGTGGGAGGGAGGGGTGTGGCCAGAGGAGAACATAGCCTGGAGAGTTTTACGCTGCAGATGAGATCTTGGAAGGAGCAGCTGCAGGAGGCGAGGCCAGACAGCAGGCCAGACAGCAGGCCAGACAGCAGGTCAGCCTACGGCCGGCCGAGCCTGAGGTCAGTTGAGTAATACAAGGGAAGGGAGGTCTAGTTCAGAATAAACTGTCAGAACTTACATCCCAGCGACATGCGTATAGACATGCACATACGTTGATATAGTCGAGAATAGATTGTGGGGGCAAGGTAATTGGAGATGTATAGACACGTATCAAAATGTACTGTCGCTTTAGTCAGAAGCGGCTCCTCATCTACTATTATACACGATATAAAGTCCTCCATCAGGTGAACAGTAATATATATAAAAAGTCAAAGTTGTCTACTGGATGTAGGAAGATGGAGCTAAAGTCGAATCTTCAAGAGAGCGTAAAAATAGCTCATTCCTATGCCGATTTGTCCAGCTGTTTAATAATAACTACTTTTCTTTCTTTTAACTTTGAATCCCTGATCTTCAAGCATGTCTAGACAGCACTCTGTGTGAGGCTTGGTCGGTCTGGCTTCCATAAATGAATGACCAAAGCTCACTTCCCGTGAAACAGAAGGCCTACAAAAGAAGAAAACATATCCGCTACTTAGTCTTTTTAATTTGGAAAATACTACAATATTTATATCGGACAAAATGAATGGTAAGGTGCCATGCCACATAGTTGAGTCTATCAGATTTGCGATAAATTTGAAAAAGAAAATTATAATCAAATGCAACATTCATATCTCTTGTTTTGTGCAACGATCAAATTAATTCTATGATTCATATTATATTAAAAAGTTAATATATGTACAATGAAAGAACCAGAGTGCAAAGGGAGGGGATTTGAGGGGGGGGGGGCAAAGACGTGCCATACGTGTGTGTGGGAGTGTGTGTGTTTGGTGGCTGGCTGGCTTAATTGGCCTCACCTGGCCCAGGTAGAGTCTGGGGGGCAGGGCTACACACACTCCCACAGTGGGCATTTGGCCCAGACAGACAGGAAGGGAGGCAGACAGGCAGGCCGTAAGATGCTATACAGAAACGCTGCTCTCCAGGTCACTTCCACACTTTGACGATTCCGTCCCTGGAGGAAGTGACGATAAACCCCTGTGTGGTCTGGAATGTGGCGACGTCTGTGATGATGTCATGATGGCCGACCGGAAGTGACTCGGGGCCACGGCGGGGCGTGTCTTCAGGAGCGCCGCTCTTCTGCTTGCTGTGGATCTCCTGTAGAAAGGGGGAGGGGTGTGGGGTTCACTATGTGCTCTGATTGGCTGGGTGAGAGCCTCGCCAAACGGTGTCGCTTTTATCAGAGCCTACTTGTCTTTTACGTCGGGCACGCAAACGAATCAATCAAACGATCAAATATAAAAATAGCCTAAAGAAGACGAGGAGCGAAAATAGGCTATAAAGTACCTCCACTGTTTCCTACAGTAACCACGACGAGAGGATACTTGATTGTGATTGTGACCCTGCTGCGTTTAAAAAGAAAGCCTCTTCTTCCCCCAAAACGGAAAGTGTGCGTCGAGTAGCGCTAGGCGCCACCAGAGAGCAGCAGTTAACGGCTGCTAGCTTCTGCGGACCGCGCGGTACAAAAGCTCACCTGGACCACCTCGGTGCCCTCGATGATCTTGCGGCTGTAGAGCACAGAGGGGCAGTGCAGCGAGTCGTTGGCTCCTCCCACTACGATGTAGGACCTCTCGGGGTAGGCCAGGTCCCAGAACCTATGCCACGCACGCACGCGCACACACACACATACACACACACACGCGCGCGCCATTTCCTGTCTGGGGATATTCATCTCACATCTGCACCAGCCGTCTCACATCTGCACGCCGAGCTAAATCATCCTAATTCAGTCATTAATTTATTAATCTGGCTCTGACCAGAATGCACTGGCTATGTTGTGTTCTTGGCTGTACTGTACTGCGTTGTGATTGAGTCTTAAGATGGAGGTGATTGGGTGTTATGATGAGTTTGCTCGTATGTCTTGTGATGGGATCCTAGAAATGTATCTTGTGGTAGAGTGTCAGGACTGTGCCTGCGTTGTGATCGGGTATTGGGAGTGCATCTATCGTGGGATAAGTGCTTCTAGGAGCATCTTTTGATCGATTGTCGGATTGCATCTGGATTGTGATTGGCTACCTGATCCTCATGTCTGAACCAGCCGTCAACAGCAGGGGGTTCCCATCTGCAGGGCTGCAGTAGATCCCATGCACACTATGGGGAGAGGGCTGGAAACAACAAACAAACAAACAAACAAACAAACAACCAAACCCAAACACACACACACACACACACACACACAGATGTTTGATTTAGGGCCAGTGTTAGGGGCCATTTAACTGGGGATAAAGAAACAACAACACAGCCAAACGGCTCTGTCAGACTGACCACCACCAGACTAAACACCAGAGGTCAGGGCTCATTAGGACACTCAGAGCTTGGAGGGAAACTAATAGACTCACTTTGTTATGAAACATGCCAGGTGTATTCATGAGTATACACTCACAAAATCATGAGTATGATT
>OMOU01045136.1:0-10454 GCA_900312585.1 Malacocephalus occidentalis
GGGATGGCCTCAGGCAGGGCCTGTCCCGCCTGGGGATCAGCCTGTTAGGTACACACACACGCGCGCGCGCACACACACACACACGCACGCACGCAAGTCCTATACAATTTATTTCTGTTTCATGTTTAATGTGATGCACCGATTTCACAAACACACATTCCTTGTTTGTAAAAACTAAGGCAATAGAGCTACACACACACACACTCACACACACTCTCTCACACACACACTCACACACACACACACACACTCACACACACACACTCACACACACACACTCACACACTCACACACACACGCTCACACACACTCACACACACATACATACACTCACACACTCACACACACTCTCTCACACACACACTCACACACACTCACACACACACACACACACACACACACACACACACACACACACACACACACACACACACACACACACACACACACTCACACACACATACATACACTCACACACTCACACACACTCTCTCACACACACACTCACACACACTCACACACACTCACACTCACACACACACTCACACACACACACACACACACACACACACACACACACATACACACACAGTACATACTGTACATACATACACACAAACATACACACACACACACACACACACACACACACACACACACACACACACACACCCCACTTTATGCTCCTTGACCTTTCAGTCACACATTCCAATTCATTATTGTGTCTGCAAAAAGAAAATCATTCAAATTCCACTATACAGAAAGCATTGAGGGCATTTGGTGAACACTTGTCTAAAGCAACCTTGAGTTGTACATTTGTCTATAGATTGGAACAACAATATATCGCCGACGGCACTGCTACATTTGAAAAGAAGACATTTCAAGCATTCATACTGTAATTGCCAAGTTAACCCCTTGTGGGTAAATAGCTAGGATAAGATGCTACACAATGCTAAGTGCCGGGGTGTACCAAGTGATCGGGATTCACACCCCAATAAGACGCTAGGAAGCAAAGAAGAAAAAAGAACAGCTTAGATTTGTAAAGATCTGACCTAATGAACTTGTTAGCGCCAGACGTGCTCTAACCAGTAATCAGCAGCTGGCAGCGCTGGCTCGGCCCAATCTAGCATAGCAGCGACAAACTTCATGGAAGGAAGTGCTGGTTTTTAACTTTTGGACTGTTCGAATTTCAAACCCTAAAAATGTTCCAAATCATTGAAATCCAGCAATCCAGTTTAGCATCAGCATGTCAATCGTCAGCATTCATGCCACCATTTCTTCATAAATTGTCTCCTCTCTTTCTGATTTGTTTCTTTTGAAAAAGCAAGCATGCAAGACCTGCAGCCTTTGTGAAGACTGTGGACTGTGGACTAACCAGCTCTTTGGCATCCCATACCTACCATTGACAGGAATGACGCATGCAGCTTTGGTCATCTCTGAGGCCCTGACTAAGCTCTTCAGTGTTTGGCCTACAAAGGGCCATTCAGTGGCTCCTTTAAGCATCGCGCGTTCTCTCCGTGTGATAAGCCAATAGCCAAGTTTTCTGCCACTCATCGGTGTGACCTTACAGGCTAAATGCAGCAGGCCATGTGTGGTTGATCGTCAGGTGGGCAAACGTGACCACATTAATCAAGACACTGGATCGTAAGCATTCAGATCACCCTTATGGCACCTTACCATAACCACAACAGGTCTGTTCTTGTTCTCTGAGACATTCCTGTTAAACTTCAATATCAGGCCTGAATATTTAGTTACTCTGTAATTATTCATATTGTTCTGACTTTTTAAGGGTTTTTCAGTCATTCCAAGGCGGCTTTAATGAATCAGGGCACCTTTTTGGAGGTATTAAAGAGTGTACCACGCCCCATCAAATTCTCTCCCCAGCCCTGCCATCAAGTGTGTACCTGGCGCTGTCGTTAGCATACTGCTTGTACAGGTCAGAGGCGTTCTGCAGACAGTCTGGACAGTCCAGTCCACAGGCGGTCTCCAGGAGCACCGAGCGCAGCTCCTGTTTGGACACACTCTGCTCCTCTCCCCAGCTCTGATTCCTCATCAGGGGGCCAAACTGATCCAGGATGTAGGCCTGGAAAAACACCACATCCAACACAACAGCACGGTACTTAACACCCCACTCCGACACGCGTGTGTTCCTGGTAAAGAAGACGGTTTGTCTGACGCAACTTGCTTCTAAAATGTACGTTGGAGGTTTGCTGTGTGTGTGTGTGCGCGTACCTTCAGATGAGCAGCTAGGTCCAGCTCGTTCCTCTGCTCCAGCATGCGGTAGAGAAGGTTGAGCTGTGACAGGACCTCACTAATCGGCGCGGTGTCCGTTTCGTGGACGACGTACTTCAGCAGGTTGAGGACCTGCCTGAAGGACACGCGCCCGAGCCTGCGGAACCAGAAGCAGAGAGAGCGTTACGGGCCTGCGGAACCAGAAGCAGAGAGTACCCCTGAGACCAATGAGACCACCCCTGAGCTGATGGCTTTGTTTTCTCTCTAACTTTTACTTAGGTTTTCCTCAGATAACATTTGTATCAACTGGGCAGTTGCTGTCCTGCTGAAAATGGGGGTTTAATGGCCCTTTAGATAACCAAAGTCATGAAATGTATACACTGTACAACTCCAAGACACGTGGTGTGTGTGTGCATGTGTACCTGGACAGAGCAAACATGTTGTGAACCAGCGAGGCCCGGTCCTCGCTGGCCAGGGCAGTAAGGTTGGCGGTCAGAGCCCGGATGAGGTCCGCCCAGCCCTGGGGGCCGTAGTCCACGATGTAGAAGCCTGTGCTCTTGTAGTTCAACTTCACCCACTTGACACTCTCCGACAGCTTCAGGGTGGCTACACGCCCACACACCACACACCGCACACAACACACACACAAGCAAGCAAACACACACACACACACAGTTGTTGAAACCAGCTTTTAATAGTTCACTTCCATCAAGAAGGTGTCTCCGTGTTGGTGTCTTACCTGTGTTGGTTTTCAAGGGGAACACCTGAACACACTCTGGGCTGACGCTGCAGCTGTCATTCACGTACGTCACAGGAATGTGCCAGAGGCTGAAAACGATCATGGGTTGCATTTAGTCACGCAGTCAGACACACACACACTCACAGGAAGACACACTCACACACACACACACACACACCCCCACACACAGGCAGACACACACTCACTCACTGGCAGACACACTCACACTCACAGGCAGACACACTCGCTTGCCATTTGAATAACATTGTATGCCACCGATATAAAAAGAGGATAATATTCTAAATAAAGAATCTGGACAAAGTCCAGCTCATATCTTTAGTGGCAGAGTAAATGTATGACATGACATATTATACGACATATTACATGACATACATCATCCCTTGCAGAATGTCAGATTTAGAGACAGGCTGTAAGTAAGCTGTTGTGTTTGACTGTAGGTGTGTGTGCGCATGATTGGCATCTCAACCTGGACGCGTGTGTCTTGTTGTCAGTGCTGAGCAGGAAGGGCTCCTGGGTGAGGGTCACCTGACCTCCCTGGCGGCGGACTGTGACCAATGGGAAGCCTTTCTGATGGATCCACGTGTTCATCATCTCCGAGATGTCCTGCCGTTGTGGACTCACTTCCACCTGAGCAGAGAGGATGGCTGGTGAAGCCCAAAGCGCACATTTCGCCACACATTTGCAGTGTGTGAATACAAGCATCCGCTTTGTACCAAAGGCACCTTGGTGTGACCTCTGCACCACTCTTCCACTTCTCGGGTTCCCCATTATGGCCCGGAGCGGTAAAGAGGGATCATGGCTGCATGCTCCTTGCAAGTCCTTGCATTGCGTTTGACTGGGAAAGGTTACCGATGCTCAAAGTACAATCAATTATTGACATGTTGTGGTCTAAAGCTGCATTAATGAGCCACGAGCCGTCAGTCCTGACGTTTGTTTTTAGATGTTGTTTCTCCCTCAAGGTCGGAGGAAATAGTTCACACGCGGACACCTACACGCGCACATGCGCACACACACACACACGGACGGACGCACCCGCGCAATGCTGTTCCACAGGTCGTCGGTGACGGTGTTTGACCCGCTGAAATTCTTGAGGTACTCCACGATGCCCTTCCTGAACAGGTCTCCTGGGAGAGAGGCGTTCAGCATCAGCAGAATGGACGCACCCTGGAAACAAGGTCATGCGGTGCATAGCAGACGCACGTGCCGATAAAAACGGAAGAGAGATAGGTCAAGTCAGTGGAGCTCATCGGCCTTTTGTACTTTATCATCACGAGTGCCGCGATGTGCACGTGGCCCCCCCCCACCATACCTTCTCGTAGGAAACGGAGTCAAACATCTCCGACACCTGCTCAGGCGTGTCGGCCTGTGCAGACACGGCGTGGGAGGAGTTGAGTGCATCTCTATCCAGAGCTCTGAAGCGCACGGCCAGGAACAGGTTGCCCTGGAAACAAACGGCGTGTTATCGTGTCCCCACCATCAATGTTTCATCTACTGTAGTATTAGAAGTGTTCTATCTTCCCGTGTTCTTCTTCATGGGCCAAGCTCAAACGCAAGTTTCTCTATATATAGTCATAGTGGTCACCTCTAGCTCGGACCACGTTTTAGTTTGATTTCTTCTGTTGCGTGATACATTTGATTTGCGCCTTTCAGCAACCAATCAAAGTGCTAGAGGGGACATCCTGTGGATTTAGAGGACTCAATGACAATGGAGTTTCACTTCCTATTTGTCAGCACACGGCTTTGGATGGGCTGTGTGATGATAATAATATAATAACCCTGTACACATTCTGCATGAAGGGGACATGGGGGGCATTGCTTACAGTCTCCAGCAGGGGGTACTCTCGTTGCAGAGACATGTACTGCATGTACGTGGCGAAGCCTTCATTCAGCCACAAGTCGTTCCACCAGCTCATGGTCACCAGGTTCCCGAACCACTGGAACAAAGGCAGCGCCGATTAGTGGCGGGTTTTACCAAAGAAGAAGCAGGCGTGCACAATATTGTGGGGTGAAAAGAATGCATGAAGAAAGGGCCTACGGTTGCCTGGGGGGGAGGGGTACAATAAACATGCGTGTTGCCAAGGAACCACCTGCATGTTAACGAAAATGTTAACGCATTTATTTCAAAAAAAAGAAAAGAACTTGCTCTATAAAGGAAGGGTTTTAGTTAAAGGAGGGGGGGGGGCTTGTGGGTGTTGGGGAATGAACCCAGAAACACCCAAACCTCTAGCCTAACACTATACTGCCTGTACTAATATGCTAATATGGAAGGGGAACATTCACTTCACAAATTGGGCCATTGAGGTGATCGGTCAGGCGCTGGGGATTGACCAAATATGGCCGACGAGGTCACAGCATGCCTACCTGGTGAGCCAGCTCGTGGGCGACCACGGACGAGATCAACTGCTTCTCCAGTGGGGATGACTGGTTGTTGACCAGCAGGCTGGTCTCCCTGAAGGTGATCAGGCCCCAGTTCTCCATAGCACCCGCCAGGAAGTCTGGGATGGCCACGAGGTCTGACGGAGAGGCGGTAGGGGTGTGAAGTTTCCACGTTTTTAAGGACACAACTGTCACACTACACCACCTGCTGGTGTGTGTGTGTGTGTGTGTTTCATCAGTATAAAATATATTCACTTTTGAACCTTGAATTGCCCTAAATGCAAATGTATTTAATTATTGAATACATACGATCAAAGACATACATTTTGGATCAAAGACGCCATGAGAAGGCCACCTGAGCAACAGAGTGAGTGTCCACTCACCCAGTTTCCTGAGGGGGTAGTCGATGTCAAAGTATGTGTTGTAGAACTGGAGCAGCTTACAGGCCGTCTCCAGAGCATACACTGTGTGGTCCTTCTTCTCTGGCACGGAGTACACAGACACCTGTCTCACGCACACGCACACACACACACACACACACACACACACACACACACACACACACACACACACATTAGCTACATGTCCAGTTGTTGTGGGCCTTTTGCAGCTCAGGTGTGCACGCACCAGAGTGTTGGAGACGTTCCTGCTCTGGCTCTGGAAGCGGCCGACGACGAAGGCCACCAGGTACGTGCTCATGTTCACGCTGCTCTTCTCAAAGTGGTCCAGCAGGAGGCCGCTGGGCAGCTGGGTCGTCTTGGCCTTAAGGAGGCAGACAGCAGCCAGCCATGAGTCGTCATGCTCATGGAAACCATACAGTTCACTTCAACAGCATGACCCCACTGACCTTTACATTACATTTACATTGAGGGCATTTGGCAGACACGTCCATCCAAAGCCACTTAGAATATTTGTAGTACATGTGTAGAAAGAGACAGCAATATACCAGTGTGGTGCATCAAGATAAGAATAGAACAGGATTCAATCATTCATAGTTGCAAGATTAAGAGAACCAGTTTCATAACTGCTAGGTTGCCTGAATAACAGCAGAAGAGCCATTCTGAGCGCAGTACCAACATCTAAGTACATACAATATGTTGTATGTTGTAAGCAATGCCTGACCACACATAACAATAAGTATATTTAGAGGGTCACGATACACCACCGACAAATGACCTGATGCAGTCCTACGCTTATCAATATACAAAGAAATGAATTTGGGGGTTGGACATTGGAGTTATACTGCCTCCTTGTGTCACGTATGTGCAGGTACATGCAAAGGTCCATGCGGTGTCTCAACACAGAGCGTGGTGTAACCCAGGTCTGCACCAGACAGAGCCACAAACCAATGCCATTACCAACTTTTTCCAAATGCTATTATTTTGAAAGGATATGCACAAGACCACCTGCTAACTTGCATGAAGTGGCTTTGGATAAATGGCCAAATGTAATCGTGAACGCTACCTTGGGCATGTTGGACAGAGAGATGTAGTCCTCCTTGCGGCTGATTCGAACCAGGAAGGACGCTTTGAAAGCGGGTTCATCGAAGCAAGGGAAGGCCTTTCTGGCCGCCAGTGGCTCGAACTGGGTGGCAGCTAGGACACTGGAGAGAAACGCATCGTTAACATTCGATTAGATTACATTCAACTTTATTGTCATTTCACAGAGTACGCATACTAGTACAACAAAATGCAGTTAGCATCTAACCAGAAGTGCAAAAGTAGTAGCAACAGTAGAACAGTGAAACAGTAAGCAGTATGAGCAGTATGAGCAGAATGAGTAGAATGAGGAGAATGAGCAGAATCTACAGAGAGGGGGACATTCATTCACCAGACACCACCAAAGGCCTGATCCGTTCAGAGGTCATAGAAAGAGTATTTGTCATGCACCATTTCTAATATGTTGGACAGTTCCTAACTGTGGTCACCTCTTGTTTCCGTCTCTGTCGATGTAGGAGCTGTTGTAGAAGCCATCGTAGGCGTTGGACAGGTGGGCGGAGTACTCCAACGAGAGCACGCCGCGCTGGCTCCCCTTCAGCTCCTCTGCCAACTTGACGGCTATCTGCTGTCGGGGCTTGTTCTCCGATACGTTCACGGCGACGGGCGTCCCATCGCCCAGCTGGACCGCAGGGGGGGGGGAACGTTGCATCAAAACAAGCCTGGCACTGCTGTGCAACACACACAGCCATGTTACAGTCCTAGACCAAGGCTACACAGAGAAGAGGCTGTGGTGTTTGTTCTGCGCGTATGCTACGACCATTATGTCTCCTACGGCCCTGTGCACCGTCCTCCTGTGCTCCTTCTCAAGGTTCCTTCCTTGACAGTTAGGGGATCGTCTCCGAGTGCTTTAGAGAGATTAGCCATTTCACTTTCTTTCCCTCCATATTAGTAAAGTGTAAGAAGTTTCTAAATAATTACACAGTAGATTGTAGAAAAACACTGAATTCCCCATCAGAAAGCTTCATCCACTGGTGTGAATTCTTTTTGTTTTTTTCTGGCCCAGTCTCTGTGCCATCTATAACATAGTAGGACTGCTGGGTCACAAGTCCTGCTAGAACATAGTAGGAGTGCTGGATCCTAGACTACGCTGGGCACACAATGCGTAAACCCTCTGAAAAGGTGGTTGCAGCCTCACCTGGAAGGTTGCCTTGGTGATGTTGAGCTCGGCTGCATGCAGCACGATGTGCTTGGTGCTATGCAGCACCAACACAGTGATGACAGTGTGCCCCGTGAAGGTCATGCTGTCGAGGTCAGGGTTCACCGTGAGGTCGTAGTGGACAGGCCGTACACTGGTCGGGAGCCGGGGCTCTGTCCAAGGGAACGCTGGGTCCACCGGCTCGACAGGGATTGTGGAGTTCTCCCTGCCACAACCTTGCTGTAAAAGTTTTTGTAAAATGTATTAATATCGCTCCTTTCCAGGAAACCTGAAATGCCAGATGGTTTGTTACCCATCTGGTTAGTTGGAAAAGGGCTGGCAAAAAATACTGGTAATTATTGAAGCCTGGCCAGATTCTCATGTGACTGTGATCTCTCAAACGCAGCGGCCTTGAATAATCGCAAGGTCATCTTTCCAGAGCAATTGTCACAAAGTGCCTCACAATGTTCCAACTCATCAACAGAACACTACAGGTCACGATGATTGTGATGTCTGATGCATGCATGAATACCTGCCTACACGGGTAGGTTTTTAGTTGGATTATAATGCGACAGTTACATTACAGTAAATGTAACAGTCCAAGTTGACAGCAGTTTGCAAATTAAAAGCAAGGTTATTCCAAAGTGTCTAAGTCAGCAGTTGTCATCATGTATGCCCTGGCTATGAGCAGCAGACGCTGAGCAGGGGAAGAACGTAGTTTGCTACTGTAAGCAGATTGGCGACCATGCAAAGCGTCACTGAGGGAGACAAGATAAGGCAATACCAACAACAGGGTGGTCATTCATCCATATTACAAAGCCACAGCATGGCTCATTTCATTATCTTGACACCCAAGTGCAAGTGCTGGACAGTAGAGGCATAAACAGAGATACTAATTAAGTTTGTGTGTGGAGAACGAGTGGTAGTTTACTCAGTGTGGTTACCTTGGTGAAGGTACAGCCAGGGAGGAAGTAGAGCACCATGGTCATGGAGACCACGATGACCAGAAACAGCACACACACCACCGTTGTACGCGTGGTGGGCCGGGAACAGGACCTGGCACCACAACAACATTCAAGCCCCACTCTTATCTTGAAGCAACCTTCATTCTGGGAAAACGTTCAATGAGGCAGCCAAGAAACCCTTAATTGTGGTAAAAAAAAACAAAAACAAAAAAACCCATTGATTTCCGGGCTAGTTAAAAACGCCATTTAGTTTATGGAGTATTTCGGTGTATCAGTTAGCTCGCTAGGTGGCTGTTCTGGGGCTCCTCCAAGGAATAGCACACAGGCAGTTGATGATGGTAACCTGGTGTATTGGAGAAAGTTGTGGAATAAATGTCTGACGAGGTGCGCAGGCCACCAACCACACACACACTCCACATTGTGCTTGTTTGACATAATGCTGGAGAGAATCAAGAGACACAGGAGTATGCTGAAGATAATTTAGCTACAGAGATTTACAAATCGTTTTTCTGATCACGGATTCCCCTTTAAAACAGCTGTTTAGAATTGTACATTGAATTGTGTTTAGTGCACAAAGCATACGTCCTCCAATCCACAAACATGATCATTCTTACTTTGGCGGGGCCTGTCGTGTGTAGGGGGAGGAGCTAGCGCGGTGGCCAGAGGTCCGGTTCATGAAGGACATGCCCAGCAACCGTGCGGACGACTCGTTGTCCTCCTCGTCCTCGTCCAACTCGTTCTCTCCCAAACCCCGAACCAGCAAGCGGGAGCTACGGGGCTCGTACACCACCTCGTCCGGGTCCAGTGCGGGAAACGCCTGGGACAGAAAACGCACGTCAAACAAAGAGGCAGACGACTCAATAACGAGACTCCATCAAATGAGCCAGGCTGCAAACTGGTAAAGGGAGTTTGTGGCATCGAATGAGCGTAATACCGGGAAGGCTGTGGAGTCCTTGGCCAGGTCCACCACGTCAGGTTCCTCCTCAAACATGCTGTTCTCAATCATGTTCCTGGGGAGGTTCGCATGCTCTGTACAACAGAGAAAGGACAGCAGGCTGAGGATAGAGTGAACTGCAAAGTCTGCAGAAGTAGGTTCACTTTGTCTACTTCACGAGGACTGCTCTGGGAATTTGAGAAGAGGAATGAATAATAAAAAAACTAGAAGAGCAAGAACTTCAGTCACTAGATGTGAACAAAGCATTCTAAACAAAGCAGCAATCCGGGTCATTTCCTGTTTGAAAATGTTACACGGTACTTCACGGTACTTCCTGGATTACTGTGTCGGGCTATCAGAATTGTACATACACACATTAGGTCGGCAACACCATATTACCCCTACCGGTAGGCTACTGACCACCAAGAAACACTTACAAGGAAAATGCCTGTAATTACTGTGTGTGTATGTGTGTGTGTGTGTGTGTGTGTGTGTGTGTGTGTGTGTGTGTGTGTGTGTGTGTGTGTGTGTGTGTGTGTGTGTCTTGGGCCCA
>OMOU01045139.1:0-10127 GCA_900312585.1 Malacocephalus occidentalis
CGGGCCGCTGATAAGACTTTATTTCCAGATTACGCGGGGAGCTGGGAGCGCCCGAGGCAGCGGCTGGGATAAATGCTGACCTGTTGACAGCTGTGACCAGGTGGCTCGCGCTGCCGGTATGCCCGGCATGTCAGCTGTACCCGCCGCCGCCAGGTTCAGCTGCATGTGAAACAGAAAGCGTGCCTCGCCGTGACTCATCGCGGGTAAATACCTGGACGTACGCGTCTATAATGCGGTCTGCTCTGCGGAATGCCAGACTGCTGGTGCAGAGCGTGGGCCCTACCCCTAACTCCCACCAAAACCCACAGCAGGTAAAGGCAGCGGCATCAGGGTCTCGTGGTACGCTTTCATACAGACTGATATCTCGGTTCATTGCCGCGCCGTCGTTGGTTGCTGTTGTATCTTGGGAACATGCGGTCCCGAGAGGGAACCCGGTCCGACGTTGCGGTGAGGTCCGCTTACCCGGATGTCTTTCTCCGGCCAGCTCTGGAGCAGCGTGGTGATGTGGCCGCGGTCATGAATAGTGACGAACAGACCCCTGCGAAAACAAAACCACCGGGTGAAAGGCTGCCCTCTTTGACGACACAAAGAACCCACCTTGAATAGAGAACTCAACAGCTTCAATTTGATGGTTAGTTTGAGGTTTACTTCAAGTGATTCCTCCTGTGTGTGCGTTGCCACCAAAAGCTACGTAAATAACAGCAGCGGGGCCCCGGGTTCTGAACATCAAGGGTGGACCTCAGGCCCACCTATAAGAAACGGTCAGTTCTCATCTGACCCACAGGCACCCGCAAATCCTCCATTACAGACGTGGCCCTTTGGCCATATGGATGAAGAGAGAAGCCCAGTGTGGGAGGTCCATACTGACCCTCCCCGTCAAACCCCATCTGGAGAGCCGGTGAGCGCTAGTGGGCACCACAGCTGCCAAATATGTCGGCAACATGAACAGCAGAAGTATTAGCTTGTAAAGTGAAACTACCGAGCTGTTCTGGGTCTGGAGGGATGTCTGGTGGGGAAGAAAAACACGAGACGAAGGGTCCACATGCATCCACAGCCTGAGACGTTTAAAAAGCCTCTGGTATGTCAAAGCAAAGATGTGTGATAGATGTTTAGGAACATTTGATTGAAGACTTGGGGCCAATGGTGCTTGATCTTATCAACACAACCATGAAGATATGTATGAAGAACTCTGACATCATGTATAGCTGGGCTCTCTGCTGTGCAAAATCACCAGACAAAAGCCAGACTTCCAGAGGGCTTCACGTTGACCAAAACTCAAAAACAATCCGTTACCTGCCCCTTACAAACCCGTACACAACTATACACACCCATACACAACTACACCATAGCTGCCTAGGACCGAAGCAGTTGCAGATGGTGGTCTCGATGAAAGCCATACGGGTACTTTGAACTAGTTCTCGCTCTGGTCCTCGCGGAACAGAGGTTCAATGAACCTCACCTGTAAAAACAGTGAGCGGCTTAGTTAAAGTAAGGTGTGCTGAGGTGATTCTTTATGCTGTGTGAGTGAGTGGATGTGCGCACGTACAGTAGCTGCGTATGCGCATATCTGCACATGCACATGTGTCTGCACTGTGTGTGGTTCTGTGTCTTTGTGTGTCTTTGTGGGTGTATCTCCTATCTGCATGTGCACATATCTGTGCGTGTGTGCAATGTGCATCTGTGTGTGTTTTTATGTCTGTGTGTGTTTGTGTGCACGCGTACATGAGTGCACGCATGTGTGTATGCATATGTGCGTGTGTGTGTTTATGTCTGCGTGGGTGTGGGTGTGTGCGTGCATGCGTGAATGCATGCATATGTGTATGTGTGTGTGTGTGCGTGAGGTGTTGGGCCTGGAGGATCAGCCGTGACCCCCCAACACGACGCTGAGGAAGCGACTCTTTGAGGGAGATCAAAGCAGACATGTAATCCCTCTTGTCATCACAACACGGACGGCAAAGTATTCAAGGAGGCCACGCCTCCTCTCCTCCTCGCCTCCCTAAACCCGACGCACCTATACCAGGGGAAGGTGAATACCATCGGGGGAACCATTGATCTTATGACCTATGACTCCCAGAGCCATACTGTTAAGCTGAGCGCATGCGTGCACACACTCCAAGTCTATACATCAAGCCGGTAGCAAATGTATCCGTGTGTACCCATCATTACAGCCGCTGGTCTGTGAAGAGTTCTCCTCTCCACTGGTCTGCATCATCACCTCTCCCCTCCACAAAGTCCACCATGTCCTCACTTATCCCCATGACAGAATCATAGTTTCAGCAGGATGTGTACACACATTAGCATATTCCTTATTAAATAAATGTCCAAAAGCCAACTCTCTGAACAACTTTGAACAGGGAAGCGGTCAGAGAACGGGCTAGTTCTTGGACGTGCCTCAAACGACAACAAACTACAACACATTTCTCAAAAGCACATTCTTTGTTTGCAAAAACGAAGGCAATAAAGCCGTTTCTGATTCTGATTCTGAACACAAGAGTGTTGGCATTATTTGCGGTCGAATAACGAACCACAAAGACACACCGAGCAACAAGGAAACATCTGGTGAAGTATCTCTGTGGTAAGGAAACAATCTTTGCCATCATCAAAGTGTCATTTATTAGAACAGTCAACAATCGCTGGCCCTTTGTCAAGAACTGCCAAGAACGCCCTTGCCTCCCCTGTTAATGCATCAGCTGTACTAACGCAGTAAAGGCTTGTGGGGAGTCGGGACAGATGCAAAAATAATGTTTCGGGATTTTCAGACTTCCGCAGCAGGCGATGAAAAGCCCATGACGCTCAGGCTCTGTGTGCTATGTGCGGGAAAAATGAGGATTCTACTTTTTTTGTCATATGAACCGATCTTGTCTTGTCTTATATTATTCTGTATATTCTACAGCCATATGTATTAGATTTGGGAACTGCAAGTGTTTATCCAATGGAATATACAGTACAAACCAGAGGCAACTGTGTGAGTGCACTAATATTGTTTGTTTTCATCTCCGTAGAAAGCTTTTCGCTACTCGTGTTGATCCCCTGAATACAGATGATTCGTAGAATTCAAAGGTTGTTTAAAAAGGTACTGATTGATCCTCAGGGGCCCTCAGGAGGAAGGGCAAAGAGGGCAAAGAGATCGACCCCTGAACCGGAGGGGGAGGCGAGCCAGGGGCCAAAGCAACAGCCAGCACCGTGACCCCGAGGACAGCTTCCTAGTCAAACAAAGACACTTGGGTCTGACTGCTGACCCGTGTCTTGGGCTGGCAGGAGGAGAGGTGAGGAGGTGAGGAGAGGAGAGGTGGCCACTCACCCATTACACACAGTCTCACACCTCACAGGCCCTACTTGTAGGGATGTCACATGTGACGTTGGTTGACAGAATGGGAACAAATTACCCTAACGGTGACAGGGGACTGGGGAATTAGTGTCAAAGGTCACGCTGTTAACGTTGTACCTCGTAACGTTCCTACAACTAATGGCCCCTGGCCACCGCATGGCTTTCAAAGCCGTGAGATCGCTGTACTGCACACACCACAGGTCTGTCTTATGATCGGGTGTCTTGAAGTGGTTGTGGGTTACACATTATGACGCCATCCAAAGATCATCTTTTCTTCAAAGAATGGAGGGAAACAAATAATTTAGACTCAACATGATGACGCACCCCCCCTCCCCTTGTTGTTCTCCTGCCCATGTCTTACTGGTACAGATACCTAACCTGCTCTATTGTGGGACGGGTCAGCGACGCATCAGCAAGTCTCTCGTTCACGTCGTCATCAGAGAAAACGATCCAGTAAAATGGCAGCTGTTTGACAGATCCTCAAAAATGTAGCAAGAAGTGAATCAGCAGTACAGCACGGTGGATAGATTAAAGCTACTATCCGACTCAAACGTTGTACTTTTGTACCTGGCCTGTTTTCTCCCCCATTAACAGAGGAAACAGGTCTTGAATGTAACTGAGAAACCAAACTGAGAAACCAGGGAACGCTGGCAATGTGTAGCCAGGATATAAAGCTAATTTCAAATACAATGCAATTCAAATACCACGAGGCTGTTACATTTTTTGACAAACAGACGAGAAGTCAGTGACAGCAGATATTTCACCCCGAATGCCCTGAGTGACTGACTTTCATTTTCATTGTAATTTTAGTTGGGAGTCATGAGAGAGTAACTCCATGCATCCAGAATGATTCCAGTCCTCTCCAGGGACCATCAGCCACCTGTCGCACTGTCACCTCCCCCTCACCCAACCCCCACAGCTGTTACCACCTCACTTATTACTGACTGCCTGTCAATGCCTTAATAGCGTACCTGTCAGGCAGCCAGATAGCTCAGAGAAAAACACTCCAAGCCACGCATCTCTGAGGCGGTTCTAGATGTGCGTGACTCCACACCACTAGTCTGGACCCAGATCGCGACCTGACCCAAGCCTGTCGTGCCGATGGTATGCTGGGCCCACGTCACGGACAGTTTGAGATCAAGAACAAAGTATGTTTTTGAGTGAGTGAGACAGCAGGCTCTTACACGCAAATGGGATTTCTGTTCACATGGCAAATAAGTGCAGGAGAAGGTTCTGATGTCACCGCGGAAACAATAAACAATTAAACTGCAGTGCAGTCCTTTTGAATTTGTTCCAGTCTGAGGCTTCGTACTGTAGTTGGAAACGGCACAACTGTAATCCGAGAAATAACCACCCTTTGTTGGAGGAAAAAAGAAAGAAAGGTTTACTAAATAGGATACAGGATAGGTCATTTTCCATGTTGAGCTCTTTGACTTGTCAAGAGCTCCACTCCAACATTAACACCACGCATTCCCACACCAGCTGCAGAGAAGGTTTGGAATAACATTTCATCAGAGCTAGGACATTCAACTGGCCTATGGACGAGGGAACACCCCAGAGTCAAGGAGAGAATAGGCATTTTGCTGCAACAGTTCAGAGGAACGTGTATGTAACACATACTGAAAGATTGAATAAAGGGAATTCTTGCCATATTTAAATTGCTAAATTGAGATTGGTCACTGACTTTGGTGGGCACTAGGACCCATCGGTCTAACGTGGTACCCATTTCTAAAAGAGATGCTCTTTGGAAGTCTGCCCCGGACTAAAGACCACCGAGGATGAGACAAAATGCAAGTGCCTTGGGTGTCTTGAGTTCCTCCAAAGGTTCCTAGTTCAAGTTCCTGCGGTGGAACCCGGCTTAACTATCATAACACCTTTGAATTGACAAGAGCAACTAACGCGAATTCATACAAAGTCTGTTTAAAATAACTGGTGATGAAGTCATCATTTGTGATGATATTGAGATATATTTTTCGACCCCGACATTACTGTCAGGGGTTTTAATGTAATTAAATGCCCATTAAAGCTATTCAATGGGAATATTTAGTTAACAACTTTATTTTCAATGTTTTCCACCAGTCCCTGGATATATATTTTTTTATTTTATGTATTTAAATACCGAGAGAGAGAGAGAGAGAGAGAGAGAGAGAGAGAGAGAGAGAGACATATCAAGTTTTTCAGCTCTTCCGCACAAAAAGCAGACCAGAGTGGAGGCAGGGGAGGAGGGTGTAGGAGGGTGTAGGAGGGTGGAGGAGGGTGTAGGAGGGTGGAGGGAGACATAATGCTTCCTGCACAGTGTTTGTTGTGGCTGCGGGTGCTTTGCCCAGACTGGTGTTACATTTCAAAAAGTGAATCTGCCTCTGTCTGTGGAGGTTCAGTCCACTTCTCTATTGAGAAGAGGACACACACATTCACACACACACACACACACACACACACACTCAAATCTAATAACCAAAATTCAAGTTCTGAGATCCAGCCAACCATCTAAAGTTTAAACACACCCCAACACAACCCTCCTTCTAAGCATAGAAAACACACACGCACACACGCACACACACACACATGAAAAGGATCCGTTGAAGTATCTCAGGGTGGGCAGGATGCGGTGGCTGACCGGTTCTACCTAAGGCCAGACGGCACGATATATTTCAGCCGTCGTGAGGTTAGGGAGTGTCCGGTTTCATCCCCAGCGCCTCTGTGCCGCTGAGTGCAACTTAATAATATAATGGCCTCAGCAGAGGACTGCTAAAGTCAGCCTATTATGCCAACAACGACGGAGCCCCTTTTCCTCCAGTCAAGTAGTGTGTGTGTCGCCAAAGACCGAAAATTAAGAGGCCTGTAAAACGCTGTTTGTGCCCAACAAGACTGAGGGCAGCTATGATGCTGTATCACAAAGACTTTATAACTTGGGGGGTAAAACAAATAATCAGTCCAAGCTCACGCGCTCTGTGACTCTTATGAGGCCAGGGAACGTTAAATAGTACAGCTGGTGTTATTAAGAGGAACATATGTGTACAGTAGGTGAAACCAAGCTAGCTTGTTAACGTGAACTCGACGTGGGTGAGAGCGAGAGAGAGAGAGAGAGAGAGAGAGAGAGAGAGAGAAAGGGGTGAGAGCTATTCTCTAGTTATCATGAGTTATTCACTTACGTTGACTGCATGAGTTAATAACTCACAGTAACTCGTTAACGCTACAGCAAGAGGAGGAGTTGGAAGGGATGGAAGAGAGAAATGAAATATAGAAGTAAAGAGACCATGCTATCACGGAAAGGACAAACAGTAAAAACTGTAATGCAAACAAAGGAGTTTGCATTACATGTATGTTTGCAAAACATACACTTTTGAACAAAAGTGGGAGTGTCCACGCCGATGTATGATGGCGAGTCCGCCCACCAGTTGGGTACAGTCCCCCGGGTTGGCTGGTAGACTGCGTCCACTGGGTTGACTGTGTGTCCACCCCACTCCATTGTCGGTGGACACTCCTACATGTGATGTCACTAGGGGATTGATTTTGGCATGGCTTGTAAGGGCGAATCCCACTCACACCTGGGGGCAAGATACTAGCACCCCTTGGAAGGATATTAACCAACGGAATTGAGAATGCAATGCAGTGTCGACACCATGGGCTTCGTCCCCTGAAGCCGAGGAGGGCCCGTGCAGAGGAAGACGATGAAGAACAGGGACAGGACAGAGCGGTATCCACAGGCCTGGGTGTGGATGTCAACCTGCTTTCCGGGCGAGCCTCGCGTAACCAAGGAAAAAGCCCTGCTGCCTGAGAGATTCCTGCGAAAGGAATTAGGACCTGCTGGACCCAGGGAACTATTAGAATTGCAACTTGAGTTTTCCATTCACTCGCTCCCACTTCTCCCCCACACTGAATGAAGTTTTTTGCGTGGGCTACAGTGTCACATTCAATGTCACATTCCAAAGCCGAGGGATTTATTCCTGTACTCTGAGCTTTGTGTGCCAGCGTTTGTGCCAGGACTGCCTGCAGAATGTTTATTTGTGAATGTTGATTTACGCTAGCAACAGTGGTGCCGATGGCATGGCAAAGGCCATGTATAGGAAAACGATTGCCCATTGGCTGTAGGAGTCCAATAGTCCCTCGTATCACAAGGAAGATGAGATGGAAGGCTGTGGGCCTTGCCATCAAATGCAGGTCAATTAGAGAAACAAAGATGTGTGACGCAATACAGTCTCGGGAAGTTGAGTCCTTAATGTGGAGTTAATGACTATGAGGATCGCATGGAAGCTACTGCTGGCCTGTGATGTGAAACAGAAGGAAACTGAAATTGAGTTGGCAGCAATTTACACGCATTGCTTATGACTCACGGTGTAATTAATGTTCCATTTTCACAGAACTGTTGCAGAAGCACAGCATTCCATCTTGCTATATTAACAGAGACATATTATACCACCACCGATTAGCCATCCCAAGCGGTTTCAAGAACCGGTTTCATCTCCGGTTGAAACCAGATGTATGCTGGATAGATCAGACCTTACCAGCTTACCCAGTGGACTGTAGCAACTGATAGGCTGATCTATCCAGCATACATCTGGTCAGCAGGAGCAATGCCTTGCTCAGAGGGCAGCGGGGAGGCTAGTGGGGAGTGATGAATCATGGTGCATCAGCGATAGGACTTCATGAGCTTAATAAACTTGGGCTGCTGCTAAGATTGCTTTAGATCCATAAAAGTAATATTATTGCCGTGTGGCAAACTAAAAAAGAGGTCTGACGCAGGGATCTGCTTTAGTACAGTTACTTAAATAACAATAAGTAAATATTATGTTTAAACCCAATCAATTCAGTGGCTCAACTTCTCCTCAGGAAATGGCCAAGACATGCCAAGAGCAGTTAAAAATGTACTTTAACACTTGAGACGAAATGCGAAAGCAGTTTTGTGTGTTGTAAAACAGTGAGGGCATTCCAATTACCACACAGGTCTGAATTAAGCAGTCCGCTGTGTGCTGCTGTGCTTTACAGCGATGCTGGGTGGATGGTGAGGTCATGTTAGCCAGTTAAATTTATAGAGCATTTGAAAAACAAAAAAAAAACGTCTTGTTTTCCACTTCCCGAGCACGAGACTTATACAATACAATCCTGCACAATCCTGTCACAAAGTGTGCAAAGGAACGAGCGTCCGGTCATCCAGGGCGCAGATGGGTGGCCGGCATCCAGAGACGCTGAAAACCATTTTCTAACGGCACTGCCAGGCACGGAAGCAAAGTATGGATCGAGCGATGAAAAAAGGCACTGAATCAAATAAACAAGGCATCGTTCACCCACTCCCAATAAAAGAGCATTGTAACTCGCTGTCCATGTGGGTAGTGTCGGGGAAGGTCTCACAGCAGCTTTATTGTCAAAGTACAGTCAGCACTTCTAATTCACATGTATGTGATGGTGCAGAAATGTTATTAGTTACTGGTTACATAAATGTTGTCTTATCTCTACAATCATTCACAGCTGTTTATCTAGGGGCCAATGATAGTGGTTTGGTTTGATCTGGGGCCCCGGCCCTTCCCGCTATCGTGAGGAGAATACCTCCTGGGTTTGGTTGTCATAAATCAATCACGTCACAGCATATCAATGAAGAGCATTGAGGGCAGACCAGTCTTCTCTTCAGTTCACGCAGGCCACACTCACACTCACACGCACACACACACACAAGCACAAAACCTTGACTGGTCCTGACTAGACTGTGAATCATCCGCCATTACAGGAGAGGCATGTCACCTGACCGTTTTTGCAGACCTGTTGAGGAACCGGGTTTCAGTCACGGCACCCCAAAGTATCACTATTACAATAACAAATGTAACATCTGGAGCGGAGGTCCAGGGCGACACACCTGGAAAAAGCTCGGCCTGTCCAGTAAATACACGTCCAGTTGGACTCGGTGCCTGTCTGTCTGTCGGCTCTCATTACCGCCACTGCACAGTTCAGACTCTTCATCGCAACCTTCCAGTCTGTCGCTTCCACCACCACCGAGTCTTGGCAGCAAGACCTCAGAGGGAAGCGGGAACAATAGCCACATTTGTACAGAGCCGCTTTGATCTTTTATTTTAAACAATATTGTTTAGGACACCATTATCACAAATTAGACCCAAACCCACGCCAGAGAGTGCGAGGGACTGCCAGAGTTTTTCCACCAATTTCCCATTAGTGGGGAACAATGGCACATTCAACATGTTTCCAAAGCCCCACATCATGAAAACCAAGATCACGCAGCAAATTCTTCCACAGAACAGATTTCCGATTTCATTCTTTCACGCAATAGATCGATAGATTACATAGATCATAGTTTTTGTTTTCAAAAGTTTTAACTGGTTTTGAGTCCAAGCAAATTGCAAGTTTGGGGATCATCCATGCCGAAGGAGAAGCCATTTGGCACTTAAAACAGGTGCTCCGTAAGAAATAAAACCCTGGTCGCAGACACTTGAGACACTCGAGTGTGTGTGTGTGTCGGCCTGATTGCTATGCAAGCACCCAAAGCCTCAGGTCAACACACATTCCACCAAAGTGAGGAAGTCTGCTTCAAATCGTGCCTTTCATTAGACATTTAGAATGGCCTGCGTCTTACCCACAGAACGCCCCTGCATCCTCTCTGTATGGCCACCGTGAGACCAGGTGCCCTCCAGATTTGGTTTTTTTAGTTTTAGTACGTCTTTTATGATCTTGAACATAGTAATCTATGCCATTTTGTCAGTTACTGTAACTGTAGTCTTCTGTCCTTCTAACCTGCTCCAAACTCAAGTCCCGTTGCCATGACGAAGCCACGCAGACGCTGAGATGACCACCA
>OMOU01045141.1:0-10629 GCA_900312585.1 Malacocephalus occidentalis
GCAAAGAGAGGTTAAAGATGGGGAAAGTTTTGTTACATAACCACAAGCCAGCTCTTTAAAAGTGACACCATAAAATGATGACCAGATCATGATCATAAAATACTACAAGACACCATCAAGACAAAACACCTCAAGTTCCCGCTCTTTTTTCAGTTGAAATCAAATAGCAGTTATCATTTTCCTGCAACAACTTCCGTCGAAAAGGTGCAATGTTGACAATATTAATGTATTGATCATGGTTCTTATAATCTTGCATAACAGAAGGAAGTTGTGCCTCATCTAGTCCACTAGGATCACAAATAGAGAAAGTCGTGCAAACACTGGTAAAGTTCACCATAAACACTGGAGTCATTCTGAAAAATGGGTTCGCTCTTCCTTAAAAAAAAAAAAAAAGAATTCCCCACTACAAAGATGCAAACCACTATGGTGCCATAATGACACATGGGCCAGGTTTTGGAGGGAGATTTATTGGCACCAGACTGGAGGCTGAGGATGTGAACTATTCAACTGGTTGACGATGCAGCACCCAAAGGCCTGCCCTGGTCTTACACATCATTCAGGTAGAACATAAAAGCACGGTTCACTGCAGAATTACTTCACTCAGGCGAGTATCAATGAGCAACCAAGTTATCTAATTTCCAATCAAAAAATAAAAACCCCATCACAACAAAGAGATGCATGGTTTGCATATTGAAGATAATATAATGCACCTCTTGCACTTTAATAAGGGGTATGCAGCAGGACATGCTGCTGAGCCCTAGTCCCATCCCGGCGGCTACAGCAGCCTGTATCATTTGTAAACACTCCCCACATGGTGCCAGAAGCAGAGAGGAGAGTGGAGGCTGGTCGGCTCCACACAGCAGGCATGCGTCTCTTACCTCAGGTAGTACTGTTTTAAAGCAAATGCCGCATTGGAACAACTCCGGGGAAAGTTAAAGTCTTCTCCTAGTTCAGCCCACTGGTTTTTGTCAGAGACCTGTATTGGAAGAAAAGCGGTATTTTGGTCAAATCACAAAACTAAAAATCACAAAACAAAAGTACCCATCTGTTGTGAACTCAGATCCACAATAGAGATATCCGTGGGAATATCGGGAGTATATCCTAACAAGCGCCAAATGGACATACAAAAATGACGCTAAAATAAAGAAACTACAAAAACGTATGTTCAATAAAACGCCCGTGTGTGTAAGGTCAAAGCCCGGACAGCTGGATCGCGTAGTTTACACATTTAGTTTGCTTTCTTCAGCCACTGCTATCCTTACTGTTGTTGCTAGTGTTAGCACCTCGGCTAACTGGCTCAATGGGACTTTTCTACTTTCTGATTCGCGTAGTAGCGAGTAAAACACACACGCGCACACACACACACACAGGGGGGGCACAAAGACGGCAAAACGCGTTGGGGCTCAGAGCGGCCGGTCCAGTTTGTGAGGCTGCTTTTTTGGAAAACATTGTACTGTATTGTATCTAGTCCATGGGCCCTTTGAGGCCTACATTTTGTGATCAGCCATTAAGCCAGAGATGGCTAAAGATGGCGAAAAGCAAGCTTCCTCAAAACTCCAAATAATAGACCCGAAACCGCGTTGGGGTCCGCCGCGGCGAACTCCCCTCCGAGCTGGGGATCGATGTTATAAGTGCCCGCTAATTTCGAGTTGCTCCGACTGCACTCTGACTGGAGACTCTCGATTCAAACCCACACATACACAACACAAGCCACCACATTGCATTGCACTGCACAGACGGGCAAACTAGCACAAGGCCGATGCCCCACACTCAGTCCTTGGTTGTAAAAACGTGCTAAACACCCCGAGTGTGGCTGCAGAAGCAGAGCCGGGGTGCTCCTGCAGAAGTGTCCGCACCACACTACGAGGAAAATAGACTTTAGTTTCCCTTTACTCACCTTCGCGAAGCCACCTAAAGCGACGACTCTGATGTAGAGCGCATTCAGGTCCAGCTCTCTCCCACCCACGATAGGGATCTTCTTAAACGGCGATCTAGTAGGGGGAAAACACGTCAATTTACCCCGCATGTGTGTTTAGATCACAGCCCTGGGTCGTGCGGCGAGTATTTAAACTTATATTTGCGGGCAGCGAGCCCCGGTGCTCACCCTCTGCTCTGGTGAAATTGCCGCAGCTCGTCCAGGAAAGCCTGTCCTTTCCTTCGCTGATCCGGTAGATTTTTTCCCGTCGAATTTGCCATCATTCTTCGCAACGCAACCCGGTCCGAACCGAACCCCCGACTCGCTGGCTTCCTAAGACACCGGGGATCCCATCGTCCGCCGGCGCTCAGTCAGTCATTCGCGAAGCTGGGTGTTTAGAAAAAGTTAAAGAAATAGCCCGATCGCCCAGCAGAAGAGCGCCAGGCAGCCCGCAAATAAAGAGACCGAGATGCACACACAGAAGAGCCGCCGATTCACCCACCAGAAAGACTTCAGTCTCAAAACACGGACGATTTCACCGGTAAATCCAACACGCCATTGTGATCAGAGGACGTGTAATTAATTGCTCGGGGTCTCGGCTGCGATAGTAGTCGTTTAAAGAGTGGTTTGACAGTGGTGTGTGTTTACGGACGCGCGCGCGCACACACACACACACACACACACACACACAACACACACACAACACACACACGCACACACTGTTAGAGCGGCAGACAAAAAGACGTGAAGGCCGCGGGCCGGACCTGCTGCTACTGCTGCTCCACGCGTGCAGCAGCGCCCCCCTTGCGACCGCCGGCGGTACCGCAGCCCCGGCGCTGCTCCACTGGAACAATAGACAGTGTTTTGTTTTTTAGGGCTCATCTGCAACTTAACGACCCCTGTCGAAAAGCGCTGCTGACATTGTCCAAAGTGGCTGGCTGGGGGAGGGGATATCTGCAAATTAAAGTAGTACTTTATCCCTCCTTAAAATTCCAGTGTAATGTGCTTTTGTGTGTGCTTGTTATAATAAGCCTTGTAGTTTTGTATTCGCAGGGGTACATATATGTAATCTAATGTATGCTTTGTGGCCGTATGAGTTTTAGAAATAAATAAAAGTTTGAAATAGATAACACATAGCCTTTGAATTGAGTTAAATTGACAATCAACACCACTTATTTGTGTTATTACGCATAGGCTATGTTGAAATGAGAGGAGTAATTAATGCATTATTACGGTAAGACTGCTACTGCTGTAATATCAGATGAGCATTAGTATTATAGGCAGGGTTGCCTTTTTTATTGGAAAGTTTATCATGTAGCCTAAAAGTGAACGTTTTTTCCCCTCCTACTTTAAATCTCGCACATTTGAATTAAGTAATTGTCTATCCTACATAATAAGTTCATCCTATATATATACGTATATATTTATATATATATATTTGTTATAATACGCTTAGAAATGTCATTATTTATATGCAATTTGATGTGCAATTGGTTGTCTCACTTCAAATGTTGTATTTTTAAATGTTTACATTATGAAATGTAATGATTTATATTAAATATAATATGCAGTGGATATGTAATTGATTGCCTCACTTAAAATTTTTATTTTTATATTTTTAAATGTAATTATTTCTGAGCAATTTATAAGCAATATGCAGTAGATATGCAAGTGATGATCTCACTTAAAATGTTTTATTTTAATATTTTTGTGTCTGTATTATATGTTTAACCTCTTGGGGATAGTGGTAAATTGCTCCTGATCCCTGCCAGGCGGACCTCTTCTTCTTGACGGGGTTTTACATTCAACCATTACACGACGTGGTAGCCCCCCTTTGCTGCTCCATGAAGAACCTGTCACAAAATGGCGGAGGAGGAGACGTACGTTATGGTGCGTTCCAGTTGTACTCTGAAGTCGGAATTTCCGGCACCCGAGTCGGACGTTTCGGTGAGGGGAGACGCCTCCCCGAAGTCGTGAAGTCGGAATTGCAAAACTCGGACAGTCGGAAGAACCCCACAACCAGCCCCCCGTAAACTGGAACACGGCCAACTCGAATGTGACGTAATTCCCAGCTCCGACTTCCAGTCATTTCGGAAGTCTTAGCTGGGAATTACGTCACACCCGAGTGGCCTGACGTCGGGCTTGTTGACGTTCTGCCCGAGTTAGGACTTCCGACTTCAAGGGGGGGCGGCGGCGGCGTTCCCCCTGAAACGCCCGACTTGGAAGCTAGAAAGCCTGACTTCCGAGTACACCTGGAACGCACCATTATTAGCAGCGCAGAGCAGACCCCATTTTGAGGGCTTTTGACTTTTGGACGGCGGGAGAGCTGCACGATTATTCGCACAAATAGTTAACGATTTTTTGTCGTTGCACGAACTAAACCGTGGGACGCGCCTCGCGCACGCCTGGACTTCCCGCGCGCCAGTCGAACTGTTCGCTTGCTCACGAGACGCCGCTCGTTAGCAATATGCTAGGCTAACAAGCTAACGAGCTAAGATTAATAGGACAAGGGTTATCGCGTATGTGTCAGCGCATCGATGAGGTCCAATACGAGATTAATTCGTTGATTTTGCGACGGTCGACGGTAAATGAATGCTAAGTTTAGCCAAACTATAATGGCTTGCATCGCCTATATTAGTAGACCAAGAAGCTCGTCTTCAGTGAGCTCCCTGCTTGCATATTAACACGGAATATTAACACGTTTATGTTATAATCATTATTATTAATACTACTAACTTACACACGGCCGTTAACCCGATATGTTGTTACTTGGGCACGCGCTGCGTTATTATTATATTATATATATATATATTATTATTATTATAACGGACATGAATGTATACACTTGTTTATTTGATTCAATTAAATAACACCTGATGTGGGTTATTGTGAATTGTATATATATGTACACACACACACACACACACACACACACACACACACACACAAAGCATGGCACCGTCATCGCGACACTAGTTATACAGTTGCAGTGTTTTATAATGATATAGCCTGTTGACATTTAGTCCTCCTCAGACACACACACACACACAACATATACTTAATAGACATACATACTTAATAAAGGTTAGGGGGGGAAAGCCCTTCTCCCCCTCAATTGCTCAGATGTTTCTCAGTTATAATTGACACTATACCCACCATATAGTACAATACACCATCTGCATCGCCAACATCTGTCACCTAATGTTATTGAAACCATGTGATGTGAAGTAACCACTCCGAGTCCCAGCCCTGTCATACTGTAGCAGGCCTATGTCGGTCTTCAGTATGTAGACGTGTTGGTCTATTCTATGTCAGGGACGATTTCTGCATCAGTTTGGATGTCTATGCGTTGTGACAGCAGCGTCATTCAAGGGGCCGGCCATATGGCGCAAACGAGGCCAAGCGGGCCCCAACTAGCCAGACAAAAGGGTCGCGGTTGGAGGCTAATTGCACACAACGTTCTCTTAGTCTACTATCAAGTTCACCGCTCATGTTGTGGAAGAGGGGGCTTCGTCGGGTGCCAACTGTGTCACCAGATGTACTCAGAAAGTAGGGGATGGATGGAGAGTCAGAGAGACAGTTGGTGATTTTCTTTGACACAGATTCAACTTTATTGTCATTGCACAGAGTACGCATACCAGTACAACAAAATGCAGTTAACATCTAACCTACTGATAAATGAAGCTAAGCCTATCCAAGCCTATCCAATGCCTCCTAGCCATCTTGCTGTCAAACTATCAATTATGAGCTCTTGAAACTTATTCTATTACCCTAGCAATTATGAATGCTTGAGACCTGTTCTATTGTAATCTTTATGTACCACCAGAGATATATTGCCATTTCTCTTTCGACAAATGTACTTTGGTGAAAAGTGTCTGCCAAATGCCCTACATTTAAATGGAAACCAACTTTGTATTACTATATGAAGGCCTATTCCCATGGTCTCAAATGAATAGCTAGAAATGTTAAACAGACATAATAATATATATAGCACATATATATATGTGCTATATATATTATTTAAGTGTGGTTTACTGATGTGCCTTGAGGTGGGGATGTGTGGACAGACACGCACACGCAATTAAACAAAAACCTATTGCTTACTATTCGTCACTCCGCAGTGTTGCAACCTGACCACCAGGTGGCAGACGTGTCACGGGTTTGAGGTCATTTCAACTTTATTCTAACAGTTCAATATTTAAAGACGGCTCAGGTTCAATAAAGGCCAAACAAATACGAAATGCAATTACTATACTATAGTAACAGACCTACAGAACTCTTGTCATCAAGTACATGGACATGTATCTACTAGATCTCAAATTCTCCATTTAAAATTGCTGAAATCTTTAGAGACAAACCCATGACACATGTCTGAGTATATGTGTGAGTTTGTAAATATACTGTATATATCTACAAGGATTGGTTTAAGGATCGGCCCAAGTAGGCCTTGACGCAGCACACATAGTTTTAACCTCTGACCCTCCAGTGAGTCACATCCTGTTCTTCGGTTATGGTGTTCCTGCTTATATTCCAAGTGGTGGGAATACCTTCCAAGGCAAGCGTAGTTTGGCTCGATCTTGGCTCAGAAGCTAATCTCTGAATTAGGGTGTTTGGCTCCCGCAGGTGAGAGGTTGCTGGTGTAAATCCCCATGACTGTAGTCATCTACCTGAAGGCCTCAATACCTAACTACTGACACCTGCTCCTCAAGGATATGTATTTCAATAGCGTTTTTGATTTGATTTGAAGTGCCTTAATTAATTGACTTGTAATGTGAAAATGTTAAATAAGCGCATACTTTTCACATCTGGTCAATGCTTGTCAACCCAGTCACTATCAATGCACGTTTGTTCGTTTTTAAGTAAGTAATTTCAGTAATGTACTACTTTGTGGCCTTGGCTGTGATTTCAGAACATCACATGGAATTAGACTCATATTTCAGGGGACTTGCGGTCATTATCTAGGAGAAAGGGTGTGTGTGTGCATGTGGAGGGGGGGGAGGCTACAGGCTGCTTCCTCAAGTCAGGGGGGAGGTTAAGGAAGCCCTGTATGGCTAACATGGTTTCAGCGCACAATGGGAAGGGTGGGGCTGAAACTCGAACTTAAAAGACTTGTCCTTACTATTATAGGCCATATGATATATGGACTGCTGTCCAAAAAACTTGAAACAACACAACAATGAACATACATCTCTGAAAGTTGCATATATATATATATGTTATAAAAAAATCAATGTATAGTTTGTAATGCTATGCATTCACACATCAACAAAATGAACCATTTCCAACCTGTGAACCATCCTTAATTGAAACGCCTGTGTAAATTGACACCGCTTGTGCTCAGGTGTATCCTTTAACCAAAAGGCCCCGCCCACCTGCTGCTGTTCCCGCGGCAGCGCCCATGGCCACGCCCACATCCCTGGGAAGGTGGGCGCCGATTGGCTGTTTCGAACACACACACACACACAACATCACATTCTTCCACTGCGAGTCCACGTCGTCCACACACACACTGGAGCGGCGCTGCGGCTCCATTCACACACACACTGCACTACCGCGTCTGGAAATAATGAACCCATTCCCATCGAGTCCAGCGAGGAAAATAAAATAATAGAAACTAGAGTTGAAGCAGAGATCGAGACCCATTTTCCTGCATATCAATAGCCGGTGAGTTGGAAACCTTGGCTCATATACGTTAATATAAGTTAGCAATAACATTCCCATCTTTTGCAATCCAGGGAGGAATAACTCTGATCCACGTTGCTTTTAAAGATGTTTCAATCGGACTATCTGGTCATCCGATGTTATATTTATTCATTTATTCATTTATTATAACGCTCCCTGTGTTAATGATTATTTTAGTGTGATTCTCCTATAGTCTTTGACTTGATTATGGGAGCATGCATTGCATAAAGTGCTCCTCCTCCATGATCTGTTTGAATGCACACTTTAAATGATGCCTTTGTAGTTTGCACGGCCCATTCAACTTTATATTATTTGTACATAGTGTGAAAGTGTTGTTGCTGCTGGCAACCCCATGCGTGTATCTGCGTACTTGGAAAGCAAACTTTCTCTCTCCACTTTTGGGGTTGGATTGTATCTGCTATCCAGTATGAAAGGTGGAGAGTTTGGTGTGGAGACCTGCAGACGTCCGGTCAAAGGGTATATTGACATTGTTGTCTTAGTAGAGCACTTAGTAGAGCACAAATTCAATTTCCTACACACACACACAACGTGAGCAGTCATGATCTGTGGCCTGAAGAGTTTATTTGGGGTACCTCTTCCCTCTGTCCATTCATAACCCAAGGGGCCAGTTCCTCCTTTTTAATATCATGTTATTGTAACAAATAGTCTGCAAAGTACTCATTGGTGATATATCATCACTAGGAAATGAGGAAAAAAGTACAAATGGTGATTATCCCAATATAATGATGTATTCGACATCCTCTCATACACACAGTATTCAGTCAGTCCGTATGGGATGAGACCAAAACTATACATGCATGTTGGCAAACACTAATCCAGAGAGAAACCACACTCACAATAACCAGTATCCCAATAAACCAAACATGCTTTCATCTCAGGGCTGATGACTGTTGCCAGACTAACCACAGCATCGAAACCTTAGGGAAACTCTGGAGCGAGTTTCGATATCGGTCGGATTAATTTATTTCTATGAACTGAATCCCAATGGCCATGTTACAAAGCTCTTGTCATGCGAGACTGTGGAGAGGGGAGGGGGGAGTGTTTTACATGGGACACAATGTCCACATATTGCGGATCGTCAGATGCCATATTCAATGACACACTGTCGTACACACAGGAAGTGGGCTATAAAGATTCTGAATGCCTTCCTGTTTTTATCTTTCATGGTTGAATGGCTCCATTGTTTGGTACAGAAAACTTCTTCACATGCCACAGAGATCAGCTCGGATGTAACATATTTTCCTGTGTGTGGAGAGAGATGGGACACACACATGGGGTCATTGTAGATTTCCCCCCCCTGTGGTTATTGTGGACAAATTGTCACAGATGATCTCCATTAATGTAGTCTTGAGTGAAGAGAAATGTCAGAAAATGTAGGCTAATCTGTATACTACTCAACTTTTTAGGCAAGGAGGGTGTATATTAATTGGGTATTATTATGAAGGGATGGTTTTTATTTTTTAGCGCCTTCTTCGGCCATTGACGACGAGATGTCAGTTGATCTTTGAGATGGAGCCGGTGGTAGCCCCTCTACGTGACGAGTGAATTGATTGAGCGCATCGGCTTGACCACCAACCAAGGATTTCCCACCACCTCCCGTCATAAATGCCGTCTGCCACATATCTGGCATCAGGGCAGACTCATATTTTGGTGGTACCCTCACCCCCCAATAAAGACGCAACCAGAAGAGAGAGACACATGCAGAGAGAGAGGACGAAGCCCGGAATGATGCCAGGGACCAGATAGATGTGGGGGTGGTCTTAAAAGGTTAAAGTCCCATATGGAGCTGCGTGGGGGGTGGCTGGTTAGTGGGGGGTCGTGGCGCATGTGGCCACAGAACAGCTAATGACATTGTGGATTACCCTCTCGTTTATGTAGGGTACAGCTTACTGGGACGGAGAGGGACGCGAAGGTCTGTTGTGGGGTGGGGTGGTGGTGGGGGCTTTGGTCTAGTCAGTGTTTTTGGAGGGTTTTACCATCACTTGGGATTTGATTGGCACAACGTTAAGGACGACGTTAAGCACTGGCTTTAAGGCCAGAACACAAAGGGCAAACGTTAACAGACAAGATGGTGAAGTGAGTTACAAATTAAGAGGTTTTGAAAGAGTTCAATCTAAAAGGAAGGAGTTGTTATAAGTTCAATGCAGGACAGATGCTCTCATGGTTTTGTGAGGCCTTGTTCTCCATCCCACTGTCCCACTTTGATGATCCTTATCTTGTCACATGGCCACCTCCACCACCACCACCACCTTTATCCCCTTCATCTCACGCTAAAACCCCAGAGGATCATGTGGCCGATTTCTCTAAACAATGCCTCCATCCTGCAACCCACCACCCCCTCCACCTCCTGGCTCCTACCACTCGCCTTGAGTCGACCTTCTGTGTCAGGAGATTGGGGGGGGAATGCAGGTGTCCTTAAAGTGTTCTCATCTTGGAAGACTTATCTCGAGTGGCCCTGTGCATGCTGGATGCCCTCCTGTTGCATAGCAATGCCCCCCCCCCTCTCTCAGCATGTTTGGAATTGTGGTTTAGATTTGTATTGAGAGATAATCCTCTTTTGATTGGACATTAAAAAACATGCAAAGTTGAGGCCAGAAACGTAAATAAATGCTTCTTAGAACTGGCAAGAAGGTTGAGGCAAATTAAAAAGAGATTTTTGTCCTGGTAGGTAGGTGGGTGGAGTGACGAGACCTCAAGACTTTGGGACAGGGTGGTTGGAGAGAATTTCTCATGGCCAGATCGACATTTTAGAATTTCAGTTGGTGGCATGCCGATGATACAGAGATTCCGATATTCCAAGGCGTGAACAGGAACATTTGAGCCGTTATCAACACCATGACATCATTGCTGAATAGTCAACCACCCTTTTTTAGTTCCTCAGCACACAAAGAAACAAACACACTTTCAGTTTGGGTATGAATGGGATGTCGCCTAGTTTGTTTCGAATGTTATTTTACAACTGAAGTGGTGCTAAAGTTAGCCTACATCAACAATCAGGTTTTCAACTTTAA
>OMOU01045142.1:0-10699 GCA_900312585.1 Malacocephalus occidentalis
GCGAGTGATGAAGGGAGATAATGATTCGCTTCCCGAGGTGCTGAATCCCAACATCTGGTGCAGAATCACGTTCTCTCCACTTGGCGGCGCCACGCTGTGGCACCTTTATCTCTCCAACCCTCAACTGTTGAGCAGACAGACGCGTCCGAGGAGGAGAACGAGGAGGAGGAGGACAGCCAGGACCACAGAGCAGCCGGAGAACCTCCAGCCAGAGAACCTCCAGCCTGACCGACCCAGAAAGAGCCCTGATGATGCCGGCGGTACTGGGGGGCGGCAGCACCAGCCGGACCCGGCAGCAGAACCCGGACCGCCGACCGGAACCCAAGTTTAGACGGAAGAGGAGACGCCGATGTAAAGGTCAGTGGAAATGCAGGGACGGATGAGAGGAGCTGAGATGGTACTGACTCATCAGACAGGTGATGGGGAGTTACATCAGGAGGAAGAGAGTTTATCCACTGTGTGAACAGTATTGTCCAGATCATAAGTACTAATGATCATAATGTTACTGTAAATACATGTGTTCATAGTTCAGGGCAGGGGAGCAGGTTACCTCAACCAAGCTACGCACATCAACATCATTCATAACATCAACATCGTTATCAGGTCACTGTGGTGTCTGTGGGTTGCATTGTTTTAGTGATAACTCATAAACGGAGTCCTGTTGTATAAACGTGTTCCCACCAAGTCCTGCACTCTGCCACATCATCTGGCATGCTAACCAAAGCATATTCCCAAGACGGCTCTGGGAACCGCTCATCAGAATGAGAGCTTTGGTAATGAAAATGACATTCCTCTGGGCAACAGGTCAGCTTTCAGGGATTAAACATTATTTATCATCATAATCCCCAGATTACTCCTAATGGCTTTTGTATTAAATATAATCCTTATTCTCGTGGCCCAAAGCGTCCAGTCTCCGTAGCGACCCAGCGGCCGGCCTCGCCCCAACGCGAGCAGACGGTAAACAGAATGGGAGCAACGACAGGGAGGGTCAGAACTGACGGCTGCCTGCGTCACGCCACAGCGAGGCAGCCCGGTGTCTCCTCTCAGACAGACAACAACTCAGATCCTTTATGCTGTTGCTAGACCACCCGTCTAATGCCGCACTTTGGCTTTTACCTGGTCTCGGTTTTCTGTTTCATTCTGCTTTTTTGCTTTTTTGTCTTTGTTTTCCTGCGTTCCACTCACCTTATTTCTGTATTTGTTACCCTTGTGCTCTCCAAATAAAGGTTAGCATGATACTGCACACAGCCCAGACCCTACAGGCCCATCAATATCACCAGGTCTACTTTATAGATGTGTTCTTTGGTCTCAAGAAATATCAAAGTCAAATGTGTATCACTCCGTGTACTCAGGAAACAGACCATCACAGAGTAGATACACAGGTGAGTATATATATTGTATATATTATAGCAGACAGGAGTGTATAGCGCTGGTGTCTACCAGCTAGGAGCACAGTCCACCTGGTTAGCCAGCAGATAGCTCCAAGCGAACTCCCCGGAGGTTAGCCACACTTTGTGTGCGGTAGTGAGGCCGAGAGGGAAGGACCTAATCGTAGGCAGCAAGACAACTTCAATTATTTCATTTCTAAATATGGTGTAGGCAGGAACAGGACCAGGACCAGGGCTAGGGCTAGGGCAAGGGCTAGGACCAGGACCAGGACCAGGGCTAGGGCTAGGACAAGGGCTCGGACCAGGACCAGGACCAGGGAACATACTCACACGAGAAACAACAAGGACCTGAACACAGGACTGGGGCCGGTTAAATACGGAGACTAACGAGGGGAGTGAAAACAGAGAACAATCAAGGGCTGGGAAACACAAGGCAGGAATGAACAGAACAGACGACAAAATGGCAGCCAACTACAGGTGAGGGGCGGGCACAAAAAGGATCATGAGAAACAGAACACGTAGGTGGGGCGGAGACGGAACACGACAAAGACAAGTGGGAAATAATAAAGCCAATGGCCAGCAGGGGGTGCTAAAAACCCAACACATCATTTCACTTGCGGGGTACAGGGAGAGACCGTGACAGTGTGACTAAAAGTTGCTATCTTTCTTTGCCCTTGAGGAAGACAGCGAGCGTTAACAGAACACTAAATAGCTTAGCATTAATTACACCTCGCTAATGAGATTATCCACAGCTGTCAGATCCCCCACGCACACACACACACACACACACACACACACACCGCACAGGACACACACATGGACACACACTCACACACCCTTGGCCAGCGCATGGCTAATTTAATTATTTCATGAAATAAGCTTCATTAGCGATGGCCAAATGAGGGAATAAACACGTACAGCATGCTACGCTAACCATGCTGTCGTTATAGATGCTTTAAGACCAGTACGCTACGCTAACCTGCTGCTCCTTAATGAGTAGTTAGTGGAGCTGAAGTTACTTGAGAAAAGGTGTCTAAAAGTGACCAGTAATATGGGATGTGTTGAAGAGGAGATCTCTGTGTCCAGGTCACCGTAACATGACCCCAGCCCTGGTCCACCCCACGAGGAACTGGAGGACCTCTGGAGCAGCTGAACATCCAGATAATTCCAGTAAGACATGGGTCATTCCAGTAGATCCAGATCATTCTAGTAGATCCAGATCCTTCCAGTAGATCCAGATCATTCCAGTACGACAAAGGTCATTCCAGTAGATCCAGATCATTCCAGTACGACAAAGGTCATTCCAGTAGATCCAGATCAAATGTGGTCTGGGTTTTTATTTGACTCATCAACAGGCCTTGCAACAGGTTTGGAAGTGAAGGAGAACCAGAACCATGAAGACCAACAGAGGTACCATCCAACACACTCCTGCAGCGTCATCCCCAGAACCCTGAAGAGGAGACATCTGCCATTGGATGGGGGACAGCCAAGCCGGCCCAGCTGCAAGCAGGCCTCCTGGGCCGTGAGCCAGAAGAGCGCTCTGGTCCAGCTCAACGAGCTCCGTCCGGGCCTGCAGTACGAGACGCTGTCCAGGACCGGTCCGGTTCACGCTCCGGTGTTCTCCGTTGCCGTGGAAGTGAACGGGCTCCGATTCGAGGGCCGGGGCCCCACCAAGCGGCGGGCCAAGCTGAGGGCGGCCCAGTGGGCTCTGGGCTCCTTCGTCCAGTTCCCCGACGCCCCCCGGGCCCACGCTGCCCTGCCCCGCTCCGGCCCTGCCCCCGATGGCCCGGCGGACTTCACGGTGGACCGGGTGGACGGCCTCGGGACGTTCCTCACACTGTTCGACCCTCCGGTGGATGACAACTGTGAGGAGGTCCCCTCCGAGAGGAACCCCGGCAGACCGGCTGGCCGGCTCAGCCTGGCTCTGCTCTCCTCTCGGAACTTGAAAGCCCAGGAGAAGCTCCGTCCTTCAGGACCGGCCGGTCCGGTGGATCTGCTGAACCGCCTGCACCCGGGCCTCAGGTGTGCGTGCCTGGTGGAGCGCGTGCACGGCAGCCCGGTCCGGGTCTTCGTGGCGGTCTTCTGGGTGCAAGGGAGGATATTCGAGGGCCGCGGCCACAGCAAACGCCTGGCCAAGACCCGGGCGGCATCCACCGCCCTACAGGCGCTCTACAGCGTTACCGTGGAGACGGACAGGAAGCTCCTCGGCATCACTTCCTGTAACGCCACCAGCCAGATACCTCAGGTTAGTAGTGGAGCCGACTGACTCTCCAGTGGATAATTACCACACCGCCATGTCGCCATCGGAACCCTGCATCCGTTGTGGCTCACAACGACTTGCTCAGTTCAGACTCTAAATTAGATTAGATCAACGATTCTGCATGAGACGGTTACATCAAGCTATTAGGTTAGAGATGGTGACGTTTGGGTATTTGGATAGTTATGTTTAGGTATCACATAGTCGAATAATTCTACTGATGTGAGGTAATTACCTCAGTAGACTGTTGTAGGGAGTGGAGAGGAGGAGGAGAGAGGAGGAGAGAGGGGGAGGAGGTGTGAAGATCGTATTACCGGAGCGGTAACCCTCATTACACCTGACCTTGTGTTACCAGCCGCTGCCTCTGCAATAACAGGCAGCAGCAGACATGCAGTGAAAACATGTTGGCTTGGTTCTGGTTCTCCTCTCCATTGACTATCACCCTGCGTCTGCAGTCGGTAACTGACCTGACACTGACGTTCCCCAGAGCTTCTCAGAGGCCGGGTTCCACCTTGTGAGAGAGAAATACACAGAGCTGACCCACAGCTGGGATCCTACCTTGCACGCCCAGCACAAGGCCCTGGCAGGGGTGGTGCTGACCAGAGGTGGGTGATGCATTCAAGGACGGTGGGAAATAGGAGAACTCACTCACCCGCACACACAAGTAGTATATGTAACTTCTCCGTCTCTCCACCCACACCCAACCTGTCTGTCTCTCTCTCTCTCTCTCCCCTCCTCTCTCTGTCTCTCCACCCACGCCCAACCTGTCTCTCTCTCTCCCCTCCTCTCTCTGTCTCTCCACCCACACCCAACCTGTCTCTCTCTCTCTCTCCCCTCCTCTCTCTGTCTCTCCACCCACACCCAACCTGTCTCTCTCCCCCTTGGCCGGCCAGGTTTCAACCTGAAAGGGGCCCAGGTTGTGGCCCTTGGCTCTGGGGCCGGGTGCCTGTCTGGAGGGCCTGGTGGTGACCAGGGCTGGGTGCTCCACGACTGCCACGCCGAGGTCATCGCCAGGAGGGCCCTGGTCCGGTTCCTCTACTCCAACCTGGAGCAGCTCCTCAGGTGAGGAGGTCAGGAGACTGACCGAGAGGATGGGCTAATAGGTTGATCCATACGTTGATCCATACGTTGAACTGATAGGTTCACAGCTGGGGTCTGCATGACATGTCTGACCGTTCCCCTGCTGCTGTCTGTGGTCTCCTGAACTCCTCCTCCTGAACTCCTCCTCCTCCTCCTCAGTAGCCAGCGGGGGGCGGGGCCTGCGGAGCCGTCCGTCTTTAGGGAGGCTCCAGGGGGAGGTGGCTTCAGGCTGAGGGAGGGTCTCCTTCTCCACCTGTTCCTCAGCTCCCCCCCGTGTGGAGATGCACGCCTCCATAGCCCCTACGAGGCCCACGGCTCACGTAAGACCCCAACACCGCCCAACACCATCAGACACCACCAGACACCACCTGATACATGCATGGTGTGAACCGCGACAATAAAGACGGGGGTTGTCCGTCCGCTAATTATTAATTATTATTATTAACAACCAGACACCACCCTAACCACCCTAACCACCTGACACCATCAGACACCACCCAACACCACCAGGCACCACCAGACACCACCCTAACCACCCTGACACCACCAGACACCACCAGACACCACTAGACACCACCAGACACCACCAGGCACCACCGGCAGACACCGCCAAACCATCCTTATGATGGAGAGACAGCAGGGTGGAGCAGTCATGGACAGCCAGCTACACCAACCGAGAAACCGCTGGTTACCGTGAGGCAGAGCCAGGAACCGTGCCAAGCTTCACAGGAAGTAAAACCCTCCTTCCTGTCGGCCAGTCCTCCGTGGCAGCAAACCGGCTCGCCGGTTCCACTGTCACCTCCGCATGAAGACGCCGGGAGGAGAGGGAACACTTCCTGTGCCGCGGCAGCCAACAGCCAATCAGGACGGAGCCATCGAGTCACCCGGTAGACCTGTCATCACCATGTCCTGCACTGACAAGATAGCCAGGTGAGGCTTTGTTTATTGCAGTGCATCGTTCAACCTTCCCAACAGGTGTACCCGGCCAACAGGTGCGTGTCCTATATTCCCCCCCGACAGGTGGAGTGTGTTGGGCCTGCAGGGGGCACTGCTGTCGCAGCTGGTGGAGCCGGTGTACCTGTGCAGCCTGACGGTCGGGGGGCTGGGCCACACAGGTCACCTGGGCAGGACCCTGGCCCGACGCACCGCACCCCTCAGACGTCTGCCCGCCCCGTACCGTCGGAGCCAGCCGCTCCTGGGCTGTAGGGCATCTCTCATGTTACGCCCCTGGGCTGTAGGGCACCTCTCATTTTACGCTCCTGGGCTGTAGGGCACCTTTCATGTTACGCCCCTGGGCTGTAGGGCACCTCGCATGTTACGCCCCTGGGCTGTAGGGCACCTCTCATGTTACCTCAGAGTCAGGGGCCGTCCCCACCCCCCACCCCGGTTGAAACGCTTCTTCTGTTGTCCCGGAGGTCTGGCCACCAGGGGGGACCTCCGCCCAGGGGGGCCGAGGCCGCACCATCTCAGCCTCAACTGGAGTCTCGGAGGCGGTGGTCTGGAGGCTGTGAGCGCCTCGTCGGGCCGGACAGCCCCCGGTGCCGAGCCCTCTCGCCTCTGCCGGGGCTCGCTGCTCGCCCGCTGGCTCCGCCTCCGGCAGCAGGTGAGTCGCCACGGTTACACCTGGAACAGCATGTTCCCGACCAAAAGCCGCCGATCGAGATACAGGATGTGACCTCAGCGAGATCAAGTCTCACGAGTTTTAGACCAAAGGAAGTTTAGCATAACTACTAGAACTATTAGAACTATTAGAACTTACTGACCAGGTAGACTCACAGACGGGGAACAGCAGATAACACATACTAAGCTAGAACATCAGGGGGGAACACAAGGAAGGAGGAACACTGAGACAGGTGGGACAGTGTCCAGCAGATAACAACAGACCGTGACAGTTACACTGTGACGGCTGAAATACACTCAATAAACAGACCACAGCTTCCTGAGTGGAGAAAACAAGGGACATTACATGTCCATATTTCACAAGTTAAAAACAGGTAGCAGGCTGCAAACGGCAGCTAGCTGGCAGAGCAAAGTAAAAGCCTCCCCACAAGACAGTTAGCGGCTGCCTTGGCGTGGAGCGGCTGCCTGCTGCAGCAGGCAGCACAGGCCTGCACGCTAAAAGCTTTGGTCCATTAGGTGACGGCTCTCCCTCACAGACGGAGCCTCGCAATTATTTAGAAAAGCGTTCCAATCCCCGCTTGGCACTTAACTGTTAATGTCACGGAATGGACTGCGTGTACTGGCTGTAGACAGACAAGATAAAAAGATTGTTTATCTCATATATATTTGTTTGTTATATTACATTCCAAGTTCTCTCATCATTTCATCTGGTTTTTAATTGAGAGTGAAACAGATACTGCCTCTACTCTCACCTGATGTTACCTGTCCTCTCTCTCTCCCAATCAGCTCAGAGTGGAGGCATGGCCTGATGTTACCTGTCCTCTCTCTCTCCCAATCAGCTCAGAGTGGAGGCATGGCCTGATGTTACCTGTCCTCTCTCTCTCCCAATCAGCTCAGAGTGGAGGCATGGCCTGATGTTACCTGTCCTCACTCTCTCCCAATCAGCTCAGAGAGGAGGCGTGGCCTCATGTTACCTGTCCTCTCTCTCTCCCAATCAGCTCAGAGTGGAGGCGTGGCCTGGAGGCATGGCATTACCCACGACGACCTCCACCTACTCCGCCTCTAAGGCGGCGGCGAGCCTCTACCAGGAGGCACAGCGGCGGTTCGTGGAGGCTGTCCGGGCCTCCGGGCTCGGCCCCTGGCCCGCAAAGACCGACCCGGAGGTCAGCGGTCGGAGGTCAGAGGTCAGCGTGTAGCACATGGTTCACCGCTGTCTGGTGGAGAGATTCCAAGTGTGCTGCTCACTTCATCAAACAGATGACCCTAGTTGACTGTTGATGCCTGGATATTATAGGTTTAAACCAGCCATCCACCCCCAGCTGTACTCTGCCTGGTTTCATTTAGTCGTACTCTGATAGGAACGTCAAACCTTCCCCTTTCGTCTTTGTTGCTGTTCTAATATGATTGATGCTACACCTATTTAACCGACTCTGTATTTAAGGGTTACCGTTACCTGCAGCGCCCCCTAGTGAGGATGAATCGTAGTAGCGTGGCGCTCATCACAGGACTGCCTGTAATCCTGATCATTTCTAGGTGTACGTTAACTATTGTTTAACATACAGTATACTTTTGTGGATACAGATTGTGGTAGAAGTTATTACCGTGACAAGTCCTATTTGTAACATCATTCCGTCTCTTTATACTTTCACACAATAAATGAAATACCAGAACACGTCCGGACCAGTGTGGTCTCTCCGAGTCACTGCTTTACTGGCAGTCAAGCGAAGACGAGTCTCTGGGTATGATGAAGAGGCAGACCAGAGACACGTCAACAGCAGCAGCAAGTGGTTTATTGGGGCCGCAGCAGCTGTTCAGCTTCAGTACATCACAACAGAGTCAAGGTTCTGTTACGTGGTTCCTTGTTATGGTCAAACCGTTCCATCACATGTTAGGAGTCTCAGACCGGTTCCACGGCGAGTCCCGAGGGGGGGGGGTGGCGCTCGTACGCGACCGACCCTTCAACCGAGTCACAGAGACGGTGAACCGCGGTTTCCGATTGGTTCCATTCAGCGGCAGGCGATGCCATTGGCCGGACGGTGAACAACATCACCTGGCGGCGCTGTGAGCCAATCAGAAAGAGCGGCAGAGGGGGGCGTGACTAGGAGTAGCATGCAGGTTACATTCTGAACAAAGAGAGAAGGGAAACGCATTAAAGACGCAGTTAGCTGGGGTGAAGAATTAAGTGTTCTGCCTGAAACAGGAGCTTGGACATAAACGATAAGATAACGAAAGGAAAGATGAGGAGAAGACGACTTGTTGGCCCACAAGATGGCCGACACTCCGGGCGAGTGAACCTTCCCCCCCACAACGACGACCTCATCCACCTCACAGCCAATAGGGAGGCTTGTTTTATAAAAACAATACCTTTGAAGTCATATTTGTTCTTGTAATTGTCGTTCTGTTTTCTACTGACCGACTGCCATGACAACGGCAATAAACATTGTTTTATTTCATCATTAACAAGAACAATTAATCAAATGATTGAAGTTTGGGCTTTTGAACGACTGTTCAAGTTTGGGCTTTTTGAACTCTCTAAATAAGTCACTTATTTTAAATATACATATTTCCAACACAAATGTTAATCTTTTTAGTTAAAAGGAAACCTCCTCACAGTGTGGGATGGTAATGTTAGGGGTTAGCTCCCCCGCTAATGAACAGAGAAGCCGCACACATGTGAAACATGGCAAATTATACTTTCCTATACATATATAGATCTATATAAATACTGCAGTTATCCACGGCAAAATAAAATGTACACATTATTTAACAAAATACTGGGTGAAATGTTTCCAGGGTTACTCACAAATAAACAGAATGGGTCTCGGATCAGAACACACCACGGGGGGGTACTGTACAGCAAAGTACAACAGCCTATCGCTGCTCAACGGAGTATAATGGGTGTAGGCCACGTTCAACATTGGTTTTGTCAAGCCTACAGACCTACAGGTAGAAAAACCTACAGGTAGACACACCTACAGACCTACAGGTAGACACACCTACTGGTAGACACACCTACAGACCTACAGGTAGACACACCTACAGGTAGACACACCTACAGGTAGACACACCTACAGACCTACAGGTAGACACACCTACAGACCTACAGATAGACACACCTACAGGTAGACACACCTACAGACATACAGATAGACAAACCTACAGGCAGACAGACATCGGCATGGTATTTAACACCACCCCCCGTCATTTACAGCAAACAACACATCAGAGTTCTATCGGACGTCCTTAACGTTAGGCAGCGCGTTCTATCGGACGACTTAACGTTAGGCAGCGTGTTCTATCGGACTACTTAACGTTAGGCGGCGCGTTCTATCGGACGTCCTTAACGTTAGGCAGCATGTTCTATCGGACTACTTAACGTTAGGCGGCGCGTTCTATCAGACTACTTAACGTTAGGCAGCATGTTCTATCAGACGTCCTCCAACGTTAAGCCGTATGTCCGTGGACGTTTTGGCCAAAAAGTTTGACTGGCAGTGGACTAGCTAACAGCTAACAGCACACATAACTACTGCATTAATAAACACTACAGCTCCATGTACCATGTTAGATAGCACAGTGATGTGAAGATAACCTTTGACCACTGAAGCCGTGTGGATTCCTACACCCCGACTGAAGGGCACTGCGGAAGCGACGAGGATCATTCATCGGATTTGATATTCATCGGATTTGATATTTTTTCCGTTTTGTTCCCAATTAAAAGGCAGCAATGTGCAACCAGTTCTGCGTTCCGGTTAATCTGTCCGCTGAGAGGAATGGCCACCCGTGATGCCGACTCACCAGCCGGCTACCTTGGGCCTCAATCCACACTCGGTGCCCACAAGCTAGCATTGCGGCTGCTAGGTTTATATTGTCTGTTTATGTCATTGCTTCCTGCTGACCCTGACTATTCGGACCCTTGAGGGCCGGTCGTGCTTTTGTGCTTTTTAAGAGAAGTCGACTCAACAAACGGCAAATTGTGTGCTGAAAAAGACATGCACACGCACACACTCACAGACGCACACGCAGACGTTAGCATTATCTGTGCTCATCTCTGTGTGGAACGCGAGAGCCGCGGCGCTCAGCTAACCTACCGCACGCGCAGACGCCGCAGTGAAGCATTGTGGGACATCGGCCGGGTTAAGAACGCAACGGGCCACTGTGGCATCGCTAACGAGGTCACATGACACACACACACACCAAACACGTATCAACGCACGCGCGCTCACGGCCACGTTGTGGTCGGGACAGTAGAGAGTAGCAGAGGGCTCAGCGCGGAGGAGGACAGACGAGGAAGTGAGAGAAAAGACGCTTGTCCCTTTTTCTGTCCCTAAAGTTTACAGACACATGGGGGGCCCAT
>OMOU01045148.1:0-10173 GCA_900312585.1 Malacocephalus occidentalis
GGTCCGTCTTTCTTTTACAAACTGAGCATGACAAACAAACCTACTCGCCGTTCACTTCACTTCACTCCAAACGTAATGCGCGGCGGCAGCCGCATCCGCTTTAGAGCTGACACACTTCATACGTTATAAAATGTGAGTTACCGTAAATAACACTTACCGTAAATAACACTCCAAGGTCCTTGGAGGGAGGAAAAAAAGTAACAGCTATAAATAAGTGAGCTGGTTTACTCCGACGCCCACCCCCCGCTTAGAAAAACAACCAATATGTCTTTAAAAAGACATAATTGTGTCGTATTCCTAAACCTCCAGTCCGTTGGGAGGGAGCGTCACAGTCACACACGCGCGAGCGAACGCAAAAGCGCGTCGCAGCGTCCACGGCGTTGTTGTGTACGTAGTACACACGCTTTGTTGCAGAACGCCCCCCCTCCGTGCGTCGCCGTAAGTAAATCGCAATCCTATTGGCCGAGAGGCGCCGCGGCTCAGCCAATCCCCGTGCTTGTTGCTCCAGAGTTCGCAGCTGTCAAGTCGCGCTCAAGGTGAGTGAGTCTGAGTTGGCCGCTTTTCTGTCAAATTAAATGTCATATATATGTTGTTTGCAGGGAAAGTCGTAGCCGGTCACCTTTTAGTTCGTCTAAATTAACGGAATTAGAATAGGCATGCTGGATTTCGCAATAACATGCACACTTTGAGCAGGATCAATGTAGCTATGTGGCTACCATGCTGTATGTTTATTTTTTGTGAGTCTTTGTATCTGCTCCACTACTTATCATATAATGCAGAATTTTGTTGATGTAAATAAGCATATAAGTGAAATAGACATGCATGGATTACGCACCATTAGCCAATCTAAGAAGAATGAATGAATGAATAGATAAATGTATCTGGTCTACACTAGTAGGCTACTTATCCAATACTACTAGGAATGCAACATTGTCTTTTTGTGTCGGTTTTTGTATTGCCACAATGGACATTCATTTTTATTTTGTTTACATGCATTGACCTTTTTATTTTTGAAGACGAGTGAAGCTGTAGTTTACTATACAGCCTACTGTAGTGACATATTTGACATGCATGTTCTGCTACTGTACCCCTAGACCCTGCTGCGAGCAGGACAAGCCATTGTCATCGTTCAGAAGGGTCACATAAGATAAATCACTGCTTAAATGCTTTTTTATTGTGTATGCAGAAATCAAGGGTTAGGCCAAGTTCAAATAGTAACAAGGAAGGAACATTATTGGGATACCTTAATAGTTTAGGATATAACCATATAAAGTTGCTTGTTGCCATGATCTCTAAACAAATGAGACCATAGAAAGAAGTGTAAAAACTTATCTCAGCGCTAACCTGCTCTGCACCCCAGGTAAGGCTCACAGCATGAGTCGCCACTGTAACTGAGCAGAAATTCGTCTTCAGCTTGGTATCTCAAACTGGAAATTCTGGCTTTCTATCTTTATCTGCTTAACCCGGAAATCCAGCTTCTTGAAACAAGGTCTAGATGGTTCAGAACGTGTAGGCAAAGCACGCACTCACACGCTTAAACACGAAAAACAAAGGAAACTTAACTTAAAAACCCCTTCTCTCCAACAGGTTCCAGGTGTGTACCAAGGTGAACCATCGTTGGATTACGTGTGATGGGTGTGCTGTCCAACCTGGCCAGGGGCCTGGTGAGAGGAGCCAACCGGCTGGCCGAGTTCACCAGCAAGAAGGGCTCCAAGACGCACAACAAGGGCCGCACCGCCCGGCCACATGGCCTGCGGTTGTCCAGCTCCAAGTTTGTCACCGTGAAGGCCATGATCCCGGAGTTTGTGGTGCCCGACCTGAAAGGGTTCAAGCTGAAGCCTTACGTGTCCTACCGGTCGCCAAAAGGAACGGAGCCCCCCGTGACGGCAGAAAGCATCTTCACCGAGGTCGTCGCTCCGCAGATTACGAAAGACTTTGAGCAGGGCACTTTCAGCATGAATGACTTGGAGAAGTATGGCTTTGAACCCACGCAGGAAGGGAAGCTCTACAAGCTGTACCCGAAAAACTCTGTACGTTAAAGTGTCTGTCCATTTCATTAATGTTGATGTATGACTGATTTGCAGTTGTCGACCATCTGTCCTTTTTTTTACCCATATAAAGCAAGTGCAAAAGTCTCAAAATAGCAAATAAGTTTGTCCTTATTTAAATCACCAAGCAGCACTCTTTACCCGGAATAGAGTTGACCTCAAATAGAACTATTCATAAGATGAAGGAAGCAGTGGATACCAGAGTGCACTAGTATGATAAAAATGACCTACATGCAGTCGAAACACTCATTAAAGGACTCCTGTTATACCACCAGGTGTGAGCGTGATTAGCTATTGCAAGCGGTTTCAAAAACCAGTTGGAATGGCCCCACTTGACATCACAAGTGGGAGTGTCCACCCAGCTGTATGGTGGATAGATCAGCCTACCGGTTGCTACAGTCCACTGGGTAGGCTGGCTGGACACTCCCACTTGTGGTGTCAAGTTGGGCCATTCCAACCGGTTTTTGAAACCGCTTGAGACGAGTAATTGCGCTCACGACTGGTGGTATGCATCTCCTTTAAGCACAAAGAAGCACGAAGAAGAAGCATACATTAAAACGTTTCAAAATCACGTTGACATCTGAGATTGCTAGCGCCGTTATTCAGTGAGCTTAACGGGCTCTGGGCATTGAAGCACCAAACTTCAGCACATTACCCCAGAGGAGAGAGACATATTGTGTGTGTGCCTCAGGGGAGATGTGCTCTTTGTGTGAGCATTGTATGTTTAGGCTACATGTGTCCTCCCCACAAACACTTCCCAAGTGTTTGTGAGCCACAAGGCAAGTACACAAGACATTACAGTATACACTGTTTATTCCAACAATTTAAGTAATTATTTAGGTATAAAAACTTTAGAGGAGAAAAGCTGGGATACACGATGGAAAGAGTTTGTTTCAGGAAGTGTCTGTCAAGAAAACCTACCCAGTTCCCTTTAAACCAGGAAAACACCAGTTCATCCTCCCTTTTTCTGTCTCGCCCAAATACCAACAAGACGACATTAAAAAATGTGTTCGTTAAATTATAGATTTGCGTCACGGCGACCATGGTAGTTTTACTTTAGGTAAACAATGGGTGACATCCCTCAAGCAGTCCAGTAGTCCCATCGCCAGAGGTGCAGCATGTGGTCGTAGAAGGAGCAGCTGGCGAGCAGTGCAGACACCGGAGGGGGGGTAGCATCCCCGGCCAGGCTCGGGGTTGGAGGTGGGGCTGGAGGCGGGGGCGGACCAACCGGCGCCAGGCCCTCGGGGATGTAGCGCCCCGTGTCGTCCTCCAGCGAGGTGTCGAAGCTTGCCGTGGGCGACTCGTACTGGATCCTCAGATGCCCTACCGCCTCCGTCAGGGACGTGTCTGGCAGAGGGCGGCTCCCCTCAGGGGAGCCGGGAGGGGGCTGCTCGGGGGTCAGGTGGGACCAGTCTGCGCCATACGCCAGGGAGTTGTGCAGGATGTAGGAGGCGAGAGTGGGGCACTCTGCTCCACCGTCGCCCCCTGTTGGTAGGGAAGGAGAGTTACACCATACAGGGATTGAAAACAAGGCCTCGGCTTGACTAAACACTAAAGTGACAACACAATGGGCGTGGAGGTCCCGCACGCGGGCTCCGTACCGGCCAGGGCGCTGCGGCAGTCGAGGATGTGGAAGTCGTTGTGCATGCAGGCGGCCAGCAGCAGGTGTGGGTGGGCCGGGTGCCACTTCAGACGCCACACGCCCCCGCCCACCGGCGTCTCACTGAGGGGCTGCCTCATGTTCCTGCCGTCCCACAGCAACACCTGCTCATCGTAGCTGGGGGGGGAGAGGAGGAGGAGGAGGAGGAGGAGGAGGGAGAAGGAGAAGGTGGGTGAGATTGGAGGAGTCAATGTGCAGTGGTCTTTTCTAGATTTTTTACACCTTCCCGAATGCAACCGAACAGAAACAAACCCAAACGTCGAGATTCAAGATTCAAGTTCTGTAATAAGTTATGTAGTGAAACTATGTGAGTGCATACACTCACATAGTTTCCTATGTATTCTCACGTAGTTTCTATGTATACTGTCTACCAGCTATGTGTGCATATGTGTATGTGTGTGCATGGGAGGGACAACAATTGAGTGTATAGTGGCCCTGCTTTCCAGTTGAAGTGGACCAATACGTACCTTCCAGTGGCCAGGATGTGTTCCCGGTGTGGGTTGCTCTGAATGCTGCACACACCCATCGTGTGCCTTCAACACAATCCAAAAAGAAATCGGAGCAATCAGAAATAGCTTTGTTCTCCATGTTGTTTGCACATACAAACTCATCCACGACTCAGCTGAGACAGAAGAGAGGCACGAGACGACGACTACAACAACATTTGTTTCAGCGAGGCGAGGCTGACTAACTAGCAAGCTGACTAGCGAGCTAGCTAGTGGCGCCTTCTCACCTCTTGCTGGTGAATGTGGGCGAGGAACAGCCTGTCCGGAGGTCCCAGCCTTTCAACTTGCTGTCGTCCCCTCCTGGGACACACACAAACACACACACAACATTGTAATAATAAGTGTGTGTAAGCTGAGACAATTTAGTGCGACAGGTGAGTGGGGGTTACCGGAGTAAAGCAGCCGGGTGTCCCAGTAGGAGAAGGCCGTGATCCAGGCCTCAAAGTCATGTGCCTTCCACTGGGCAGTGGTCTCCAGCCCCGCCCCCTCCAGTGAGAGAACGCTGACGCAGCCGCTGGAGTCGCTGCACGCCACACGCACGTCACTGCTGAGGGGCGGCGGGGGGTGGGGGACAGACCAGTCAGACGCATGCACATCCATCACACACACTTACACACAGTCCTCTCTCGCTATGACGCCTCATCCATCACACACGCACAACATACCTCTCAGCTTGATCCACACATGAGCACATACTCACACACCATCTCTTCTCGTGTTCCCCCCTCCAAACACACACACACACACACACCCTCATGGCACTAAAGATGTGTTAAATAACCACTATATAAACCCTTGTCCCGTTGCTATGTAGATCCCACAGTCAGCAGCCACGGAGCTGGGAGAACATCAAGACATGCTGCCTGGACGATCTAGCGTCCCACCTGGATGATCTAGTGTCCCACCTGGATGATCTAGTGTCCTACATGGACAATCTAGTGTCCTACCTGTCTCCTCTCCCGGTGGACCAGTCTAGGGAGAGAGCCAGGCGCTCTGGTCCAACTGACTGACTGGTCTGCTCCTTCAGACACCGTTTACCCTGCTGTTGGGGCACATGCACACACACACACACACGCATGCATGCACACAGCCTTATTAAGACATTAAATGAATGTATGTCAATGGAAAATAGACAATATAAAAAACTGAGACTGAAACAGGGTAACTGTGTCATTCTACCCATATAAAAGGGATTATACAAATATGCAAAATAAATGGTTTGAGCAACCATCCTGCACAATGCTTGATCTTTAGAAAACCTTTCATTTTTACTATTGAGTCAGCAGACGGATACAGAGGGCATCGTAGCACAGCCTCCAGGTAGCCTGGGGTTCCTCTACATGATTAGAACCAACAGCTTAGGGTTAGCTAGCGTAGAACGTAGGACGGTATCGCTTACCGGCCCGTCGGTCAGGGCGTACAGCCGGACCTCCCCGCTCGCCGTGGCCATCCCGAGCACAGGAGCGCCAGACACCACAACATGGCACCTGGGAACATGCGTGGGGACATAACCCTGTGTTTATATTGTGTCTGCCATGTATAAAGATGGAATTAGAATGTATATTTGATATGAATATGTGTTATCGTATCAACCCAAAACAGAATGCACCTGTAGCCAATGGAAAACCATTCATGTAAGTGCCAATCTTTACCATTTCAAATCCAAAATGGCGGCTGTGTCGATGCGCTGCAGCTCAGTGAGAGGCGGAGTCAGTGGACCCTCATTGCAATATTCAAACAGGTACAAGCGACCGATCCTCTGGTGAGGAACGTCTTCTTCTCCAGCCTGGGATCACAATCCAACTCAGTAAACACCAGGGCGTACCATCACACAACCAGCTAAACATCAGGACATACGATCGCAGAACCAGTAAAACATGTGGAAATATCGATCACGAAACCCGTTAAACATCGGGACATCCAATCACAGACAGTCACTAATGGAAATGACATGCTTGACTTTCAGGCTTTCAAAAACAGTGAAAAAGAAGTCAATGTTTTATCATATCTCTATCGAGCCACATTAGGGATGTAGTGTGAAAACACCTTCAGTTGTGGCCAATGCTCTGTGTCACAGTGCAGATACTAAATCTTACCCCAACCCTGCCATTTGAGTGAGTTAATGATGGAGTTGGCATAAGATGGCTGGTAATGTGTTATGTTATCTGGTGGACAAAAAAAGCAGTGGGGAGATCTGGGTGCAGGCAACATGGAGGAAAGTTAAACATTGTTCATTTTCAGATACTACCCACATTGAAATGAATAAATGTTGTATTATAATGATTTCCTCTGGCTTAATGACGACCTCTGAATCTGACTCTAAAGAATATAATTCTATAGTTATGTTGTGGACATCTCATGGTCTGATGATCGTATGGTTTTGACTGTCCCTGAGGTGAGGAGACAGAGCTTGGTCAGAAAGACGTCACCTTTTGTGCCAGAAAAATAATGTAAAATAATAATGTAAAAAATAATATTTCCTAGAGTTTTCATTTGTTTCATTTGGCTGTAGAGTTCTCTTGTAAACAATGTCTACAACACAGCATTGTGCGCATCTTGGGGTAAATGAGGCGAACCGGGTTAATTCAAGAAAATAAAAATAAAAGACCTGCCCGGGTCCCTTCTGGAGCTGGTAGGTGCCGCAGGCAAGGATGCGGTGACCCAGCGGGACGGGACACCACTCCACCGCGTCGGCGCTCAGCTGGGTGTCCAGCACCTGCAGGTTGCGAGTCCTCGACCTGCACGCCATCCCCTCATCCACATGCTGTCCGCCGCCGCTGCAATATCTACACACAGGATAATAATAATAACCCATGCAGTGTTTGTTTTTTATTATTATAGGTGTTATGCATTTACTGTCAAACAACAATATACTGTGTGTGTGTGTGTGTGTGTGTGTTTCCTCCGTGTACCTTGACGCCGCAGTGCACCTGACGTCGCGCTACTACGCTGATTGTTTACCAGCGCTCGGATCCTTCAGGCGAAGACGGAAATATAAGTCACGTGTTGACCACCACTTCCGCCAACTACAGGCAACGTCATCCGTGACGTTTTCTAGTTGGACTATTTTATTATTCTATTCTATTAAAAAAAATTCTACTCTATTATTTTATTATGTCTCTGTTTTTGTATGGCGCTTTGGAAATATCTCCGTATTATAAAAAATGATTGGATAATCGGCGTGTTTATGTCGACGTCACTTCCAGCTCTGGTGCTGCGTTTGCTTTTGAACTCCGGGGGTTTTCATTCACATCGTTTTCATAAGACGCGTTATGGACGGAGAACAGGTGTCATACTACACGGTGCGCGAAGAAACCACCAAAGATACATTCCCGTGCTACGTAAAGAAAAACGCCGAGACGTATACTATCTGGTGAGTGTGTTTGCTTTGCGTTTCAGCGCTTTTAGCTGTCTGTCATCAACTCTCTGTGAGTGTATCCGAGGACAACAAGCCATGGTGCTGATGGACTCATGGTTTACATCATAGATGGGATTAGAAATAGGTTTACATCTAACCACACGTCATTGTTTTGCTTCCAAGTGTAACGGATGCCACCGATGTGTGGATCACCGATGTATCCGAAGACCTATTAGGACAATGTGTAAGTTTCCCTTGTGGAAATGAGAGCAGGTTTTGGCTTGTGTGTGTGAGGCTGCAGCAAGCTCTTGCCCATCATATGTGCACCACTATCAACATCATCATCATCGCTTTCTTTTAGAGGCAGACGATTGCGCTGAAATCTACAGAGGACTACATGAGAAAAATCAGGCAAGCTTTTAAACCCTTCCATATCCTCTTTAATTCCAACTAGGTTTCAATACAACATGTATTGCCATAGGTTCAATTAGGCTTCCAGTTCTAATTCTAGTTTGTATGTCACTTTATCACAGTCCTAGAAGGGTACATGAGAGAAGTTGTACAGTATGTCTGCTTACATGTCTCAATATCCCTCTCCCCAGGACTTCTCTGGGTACAGGCAGCTGTGCGGTGCTGCTGCAGGCCAGCGGAGGAGCTGAGCTGCGTGTGGACTCCAGCCCCGCAGACCTCATCCTCGCCCTGGCGCGTCTGGACCAACCGCAGGCCCGGGCCGAGGTCAAGGAGCTGCTGTTTGGGATGGCCGCCCTCCTCGCCCAGTCTGGCAGACAACAAGGTGCCTGCTCTGCTCGTCATAAGAGCCCTCTGTTGTTGCTGCTGTTGACAATGATTTATGAAACCATCGTCACTGTGTCGCTGTTGTGTTTAATGGATTGTGATTGTAAGAGTAAGGGACTGGAACCTAGTCACCCCTGCATCTGAAATGGATGGATGTATGTTAACATGGTGAGGGAAATCGGTGCAGTATTCACCCTGACATTGTGCCCTTCACCCTCTTCCTGCTCGACCTCCTCGTGACCCCTGGTATTTTGGTCACGTGACCTCTGTGTGTGTGTGTTCACCGTCCCTCTCTCCAGCTGCGGCCCAGTCGGTTAGTCCGGGGAAGAGCCAATACAGGAGCCATGATGCAGGTGAGGGAAAAAACACAATAACACAGAACCCTGGCAGCAGAAGCAGCCGGTACTGAGGTGTTACGGTGGCTGACTGGTGTTAAGTAATAAACTCGCAAATGTTAAGAAACTAAAGATACCTTTTTTTGTGTAATTGTCTTCTTTTTTGCATGTTCAACATTTGTTAATTACTTTACGATATCTAAAAAGGCATTCCTGAGAGTACATGTTAATGTCATCAAAGTAGCAGTACTTCTACGTGTGGTGGATGATTCAGTGCTCTCTCTGTTCCTGTTTCCAGGGTTCGGTCCGCGGGCCCAGAGGAGGGCAGGCCCGACGGTCCCGGTGGTGAAGCGTGTGGCTGGAGACTCCTTAATCAACCCGGGATCCAAGAAGTAACACCTTGCGTTAAAAGACCCCCAGTTTACCGCCAGGTGTCGGGTTACAAGCCAGGTCAAGATCTACCCTATAGGGACGTTGCACATGTGTCCAGTGTCCACCGAGATGTATGATGACAGATACATCAACCTGGACTGTACAGACTGGAAGGCAGGTCCATCCACCATGCATCTGGGTGGAAACGCTCCCATGTGTGATGTCACTAATGGGTACATTCTGAAATGACTTGTAATGGCTAATGGCTCCCTGGTGGTGAATTAGGGGCCCTTGATCACAGATTACTCCTTAAAAGTAGGAGTGCAAATGAAACGCTCTGTTTTGTTTCTGTAGGAAGCAGCAAACAACGGGTGTGGCTTTTGAAGATGCCGAAGAAGATTGAGAATGTATGAATAATTTAAGAGGATTTATCTGAAGAAGACAAGGAACTTGTAGTTCTGCTCAACACCTTGCGTATGTCATGGATACACTTTTAACATGCTTTTAACCAACAGATGCCTTTTAACCTCACCGCCTAGATCATGAAATCTCTGTTTTTAAATATACCCAACATGCATTGCTTCAATGAAATATTTGTTGATTTGTGAAAAATTGAATAAATGCTTTTTTTTTTTTTTTACACACTGAGCATCCATCAAATAATGTTGCTCAGAGCACATTTATAAACAATACACGTCTGTATGCGTGTAATGTTTCTAAGAAGAACCGCACAGCAGGAAGCAGGGATTCTGAGCCAGGGGAAGGAGACCAAGATGGCTGCTTGAATTATCCCCCAAATACCATCCATACTCTCCAATACATTTAATCATTTATATCTTGTCCTTTGAGTTTCTGAAGCATTCAGAAGCCAGTTTAATCAGCTTTTCTCTTTAATTAAAAGTAAATGATGCTTTACTGCAGGGAGAAAAAAAAAACATGTTTACAGACATTCAGGTATTCATACTGTATATATTTATATTATCACAAAGTTAAGTAACGCCTCAATATCACGAGGATTCTTTTTTTCTTCACTGATGGCATGTAACTCCATGAGTTGCTGGTGTTGTAGGCTGTCTGTGAAATACTTCCCCCCCCCCCC